>CM021102.1:231311164-231498509 GCA_007115665.2 Sequoiadendron giganteum | reverse complement strand
CTCTCTCTCTCTCTCTCTCTCTCTCTCTCTCTCTCTCTCTCTCTCTCTCTCTCTCTCTCTCTCTCTCTCTCTCTCTCTCTCTCACACACACACACACACACACACACACACACACATCTATATCCTCTACTATTAGGGTACGTGGAGAGATATATAATTAGGGTAGAGGGTATAGAGAAAGAGAGGGAAAAAAAAATCTATTAAAAAAATTATCTTTCACATAACGTAAGCATGTTTTGAAGTAGAGATATGGTTTTTTTAGCAAGAAATAATGTTCTCACATTATAATGTGAGCACGTTTTGTATTGCACTAAAAAAGGTAAAAAAACTCAATATACCCATGATCTTAATGCCCAGATTCTGCTTATTCTCCTAGTTCTACGCATGTGATGACAAAAAGATGCTTTGTGATGATGTTGTGAAGTGTGCATGCATGTTTTTCACATTCCACCACCTTTTTCTTGATCTTTCCACCACCTTTGCATGAAATAGTAGAGTTTTCACATTGAAATTCATACGATATCAATTCAAGTCTGAATTCCATTCAAAAGTGATATACAATTGAAGTTTTGAGGGGAACAAGATTTTGAAAAAGTCAAATTGTTGAGGATTTTGAAGAAAGAAGAATGAAAGGCTACATAATTTGGTTGAAATCCTCCATTTGAAGCTCTGGTTTTTTAGGTATGTGAAGTCTTTACACATTTTCTTTCAGTCTATTATGGCTTGCTTTCATTTTAGTTATTTTTCATATTCCATGTTGATCATTGTTTGTTTGTCATTATAACCTTAGGTTGTCAATGCACATTTTAAATTACACAATTATATACACCTGACAATTACATTTTTAAACCTAATGCAAAGCATCTACCAGGATACACAAATCATCAAGGGTACTTCTGACCCTAACTCAAATTGGAGAAGATCAACCAACAAACTCAGTCATCTTTTTATCAAAATCCTTCAATTTCACTTGATTTCATATTTCCACAAAACATTAGAACTTGGCTCCAACTCTTTGTTAGACTCAAAAATATATTAACCATCATAAAATTGATTGTAACATAGCATAAACCTGATTAGAAACTCAAAACCATTCAATTCCTTTATGATTCACTAATTCACTCTTTAATTGCAACTTACATGGCAAATTAACAATAAATCATGGATTCTTGCTACCAACCTTTATCCAGACATCCAAGACACTATAATCAACATGTTTTTGATTGAAATAAACCAAATACACATCATAAACCACTGATCCATTAGGCTCTTTAATTCTTGTAGTTATAACATCATTTTACACAAGGAGTTAACTTTGCTTAAAACAAAAAATTCCACAAGTTATCCTTTCTAACTTCTACCGAGCATTGATACATATTTTCCAACATCTTTTAAATAGTTTCCAAACATAAACAATCAACATTTTCACCGTTTTATCAAATTCACTCCTTGTAGCAAACTATCCACCAAATTACAAGAATGTCACCAAACCCTTAAATTAGGTGATCCATCTTCACTCATTTTGTATCTTTAAAACATAAAGGCACAATATAAATCTCATTTTGACATACATTCATATAACTTAATGTTAGTTAAACTTGTTTTAAAACAAACATTAAAAAACTTGACTGAATGCTGGAATACGCCTCAAATTAGGCCAAATTTACAAATGAAGTATCCTAAAATCACCACCAAAACACCTAATAACTCCAAATAGTCTTTAGCCAGGTTAGAAAACACAAGATTCAACCAATTTTAGGAATGGAAAGGCTGAAATAAATGTTGTTCAACAAAACCCTTACTTTATGCTCCCAAACAAGCTTTCCAAATGAGGGTTTATTAGAAAATCATACTCCAAACCTTCAAATTCTCTACCAATTCTTGAAACATGTTTATAAATGTTTACCCATGCTTTAGGAACAAACTTACAATCTCATTGAATGCTCTTTCCTCAATCACCAACTTGTAACCATCCATTTTCATTGGAAAACTTCTATATTTCTTGAGAGGATAGCAACCAAACGATGGATTCTTGTTTTCACCTGCACAAAAAAACATGCACACAAGGTACACAACCTAAAACTAACCTACTCCATTGAACTACGGAGCCTAGATTGTGGTGTAGTCATAATGAACCTTCTTAGACTCTCAAAACCCCCTAGTGCACCAAAACCACATCTCTTTGAGACATTTTTTTATTTAACAATTGACCTACCTTGTGTATTAATACAATCATGGGAGGTATTGTAACACAAATATACACAAAATTAACCAACAACAACAATTCACAATTAACAATTCATTAAATTCTTCACTTTCACCAATTCAACAATCATCCTTGTAGCATAGCTAACTCACTTAACTAGGTATATCTTTTAGATAATTTCTTCTCAGAACCAAGACCTGACCCTTCTCAAAGTCCCAATAGGGCATACAATAACATAGCAAGAAGCCACAATAGGCTTCTTTGTTACAAATTCATCAAAATTGGATTTCTACACCAACTAGGCCTCAAATTAGGCCTCTTTTACAAAGGACCTTATCTTAAATCCTTTTCCAAAACACCAAAATACATTGGGAAGTAGTCTATATGTTATAAAACCAAGGATTCCACCATTTTTTTTTCAGAAAATCACTCACCAAAGTGTCAAATCACAAAACCCTCCTTTCTAGCAAAGAAACTAGGGGTTTATTGAAAAACATTCATCCAACCCTCACACAATCTTATGAATACTTCAAACAGGTCTAAAATGGCCTGCACAAACTCAATTCAATAGGAAACCATGCTTCCCCAACACAAAACACACTTTATCATATCAAAACCACTCAAAATCTCATGAAAAACTCAAAATTATCACTCTAGGGCTTCATGCCCAACACCATTTTAGACCTCCCCTACACATAAACAAAATTCCATCACCTATTTATTGATGATGTAGACCCATTCCACCAAATACAGTAATCAAAGTGAGTGGAATGGGCCAATTTACATTCAATGGTGCTCCTGCACCATGTATGCTTCCACATTTTGTATAGACATATATATGACATAAGTTTTAAGGAAGTAAAATAGAACATAATTTCTCAATCCTTTATTATGGATGTGCATACCACATGGCTTGTCCATGCTTCCATTTTGATCCTATCTTGCAATCATGGCATGCCACATTACCACATCTCTTTAAGGAATTCCATTGAAAAAAAACATATGACCTTTGTCTATCCTAGAAATACTCTTGTATAGGATGATTGTAAGTATTCTTTATGAAGCCTTCAATGACATATATTTTGATTTATTTGAATGGATACATTTTTGAGGAACTAATATTCATCTCATTACCCTTTTATAGGTAAAATTATCCATCGTGCTGAAGAAACGAACAAGGAAGAAGCTAACAGATGAAGAGTATGAAACCTTCAAACAAAAGGAGAGAGATCAAGTCATGACATATCATGAAAAGAATAAATTAGAAATGATTGACGAAAACAAGCCAATTGAAAAGGAACCTCAACCATCAAAAAGAGAAAAGTAATTGGCAGCACAAAATACACGAATGTGAAAGCATCATGGTAAGACCAATTTGGATACCGTAGTTGGAGAGACACCCTCTATGACAAGTGAATATGAAGGGACACCATTAAGCACAAGCGAATATGGAGGGACACCATCTACCGCAAGTGAATATTATTGGACACCATCCAATGCATCTCAAGTGGAGAGTACATCATCACTCAGATTTGATGAAGAAGGTATGCCATCATCCCCACATGAACCTCAAGGTATGTCTTCTAATCCACCCTCAATCGAACGTACGCAATCTAGCCAACCTCAATTAAATATTGATGAAATTCCTTATGTTGAGATGTATGTACGTAAGAGAACACCACCTAGAATATTGTGTAGAAAGCCAAAGTTTTTGATTAATATTGATGAGGATATTTTGCAGCACATGGAAGGTAAGATTTCAACATGCACTTGTAGAAGATATGCTAATGAGATTTGGAAATTCTTCTTTGAAAGACTAAATGAGACCACAAGATGTCAACTATTTGTTGAAATGATGTGGGGTGTAATGTATAGAAAAATAATGAAGACTCTTGGGTTGAGAAAATCGAATGCATCAAGTGAAAAAACTATTGTGAAGAATCTAATGGATGCTTATGAGAGTGTGGGTAGGACCTCATGCTCAAAGGATAGTATGTCACTCAACATGTCATTACATTGAATTTGGTAAGTTTTCAAACAAAGTGAGCTCATCTCATTAAAAATATGAGTGAACAAATGAGAATTAGTAGAAAAACTTTATCAAGAGTCATTCAAAGGTTGCAAAGAATTGAGGGCACTGATTCAAAGGAATTATGGACATTCTCAGGGATATTACCAGAAAAAGATAAAGAAGTTGTTGAAGCCTTGAGAACACTAATTGAAGAGTATTGGAAGAATAACCCAAGGCCATCTCCGAATCAAAGGGATGTGGTAAGAAGGAGAATCAGTAGTTAGAACTGTGAGCCACATCCAAAGCATTTTTTGGATATGACTCAAACCTAATTTTCTCGTAAATTTCAAAATGATTATCCTCAAATTAGTATTTGTCATATATTTTTTGAAATGCTTAAACCTTTTTATGTTAAGATAAATCACACACACATTACTTGTTGTTGTACACTACATATTGAATTCTCTAACCATTATGATGTTTATCATTCTATATGTTTAGATTTGCATACTAACGATGTTTTGTAGGATTGTGGCATAGAAGCCCCACCAAAATATTCAAGAGATTTATTCTCAAAAAAATTGTGAAATAGAGGATGGCTAGATATTCTACAGGATAACATGCTTGGATGGTTCATGTGAGTGTTGCGGTGGCTTCTAGTGTATGCCAGTATGTCAACATATGGAAAACATAGATGAAGTGGGACAAAAACTAGTAGATTTTGGGAAGTATAGACCAGTGGAATATGCTACAAAAGATGGGTCTCAAGAAAAAATGTGTGATTTGGTTATTGAGAAGATTCCAATGTATCAGTTTATGTCCATGTTTTGTGACAATATACTATCTGAGTATGCAATGCATACCCATAGAGCCCGATGGTTGGACACACAATTCAAGCTATGCAAGGACACCTTTTCAGTTGGCAACATAGTATCTATGGTTGACTTTGTAGAGAACTACACTCTACAACCATAGTGTGAGTTGGAGTCATAATATTAAAACTCCACATAGGTTTCGATATTCACGCACATAGCATTCATTCATGCATTTGATAGTACAGAGGACCAAAGGATGGTATTGAGGAAGTACAACTTTTACATTAGTGATGATCGCACACATTCTTTAGAGTTCATGCAAGGTTTCTTCCAGATGTTCTTTAGTGATTTGGCTTAGAGGAGCATAGAATACAGTCGTTATATAATATGGTTGGATAATTGTGCAACACAGTTCAAGAACTCGCTCATGTTCTACTGATTATGCAGGATGCATGTTATTATAGGTGTTCATCATATGTGGAACTTTTATGAGGATGAGCATGGAAAGGGGGAGCATGATGGTGCAGGAGCATGAGTGAAAAGAGCATTAGCACGAGAAGAGTTAAAGTATAAAGACAGTGCAAAGTTGACAGATGTAAGATCAATCATCGAGTGGTGTAATGCTTCAATGGGTCCAGGTAATGAAGGTACATCCTTAGTTCATGGATTTTTTTGGTTGATGGATGATACTAACATTGCACCATATGAGGACTATTGTACACTAATAGGATCGAGTGAGCTATACTCTTTCCTTAGCTCAAATGTAGGTTCATGGAGTATCGATACACAAAAGATGGCATGCTTTTGTTCTTCATGTACAATGCAAGATTGGAATGATTGTGAGTCAAGGGAGTGGGTTGACAAATGGTTGAAAATTTATCTTAGCCTACTAACAAGTATCACCCTCCGACGACATTGGAACTATCATCGCTATTCTTCAGAGCAGGCGACTACATCTTTTAGGCCCGAACGTCTCCACGACTGTGCGCAAAGTTAAACTTAAGGAAAATTGGCATGTAGCCAAACTCACCTTGGGTCTCGGCCTCCAGACTTCACTTCTTGGGTTTCTGTTGTGCCTCTGCCATTCCAAACGGCTTTCCTCTAGCATCCTTCTGGACCTTGGACCCCGAACATGTGAAGTCCATCGTGAATTTGCAACCAAAATTGAACTTCGAAGTTGTCCTTAGACCCCGGCACGCAAAATTTCATCCCCATGCCACCATCTCTACTTGATCATTTTAAATGGCTACCATTGAACATCTTTCTAGTTCCTAGGCTCCGGTCACCCTTCCACTCTGCACAATTTGAATAGGGAAACTGAAACATCCAAACTTCGCTTGGACCCTCGCCTATAGAATTACGTCTCTGAAATTCCATGTCACTTTCGCCATCCCGAACGGACAAAATTGTGTGCCTTTCTGGACATTCAACCTCGACCCTTAATCTGCCTCAAGGGTTTGCACCAACTGTTTAGTCTACCTTAGGTATCATCTTCCGGACTTCTGTCTCCAGACTTTCATCCGTGTTTCGCCATTTTGTATGGCTATCCCGTAGCGTCCTCCCGACTTCGGCAACCCGGATTCTGGAACCCAATTCCCAAAATTCTTTTTTCCCTGTGCTGTTCCAAATAGCCAACCCTGGATAACTTTCCTACAGATAAATCTTGAACGCCAAAATGATGGCTCAAACAGCCTCCAAATTGACAATGGACTTCGACCCACGTGCTAAAAATGGACCTTCTTTCACACCAACCCTTCATTGAACAAATCCAGCATCGAGAAGGGTCATTGGGAATGCCTTGCCTTGTTTTCCCTTCCAAACATCATTTTGCTAGAGGAATTCCAACCCTTGGGGCTTGGGTCACCTGTTTTCCTTCCAATGATATTATTATCAAGTGTTAGACTTTTCTTAAATGAATTTTGTTGGTCTAACCTTGATTTGCAGGGCTTTGTTCAAGGCCGTTTTCTCATGTTAATGTTTCTAACTCCCATCTCTGTGTGCAGGATTTATGGAATCTGGTGCAGAGGCCTTTGGGATGGGCAAGGACAAAGGGAAAAGGACCGCCAAAGCCCCTCGAGTCAAAGAAGATAAAGATCAAATGAAGTATCGATTCCAAGGGGCACCCTTGCATTCCAAGGTCACAACTAGTTCGAAGAACATCACAAACACCAATATCGGGCATGTTGATATTGATGAGTTTATGCAAAGGGTTAGGATTTCCCCAAAGCCAAATAATGCAAAATTGATTAGAAGCAGCAAACTTGCCAAAGTTGCAAGTTTCTTGCCTGCCTTGGTGGCCCTCGAGCTGGTAATGGCATGTCAGGAAGCATACCAAATTGAAACAAGGACCATCGTGGATAGAGATGGCAACATCCTAGCTGAAATGTCCCCTCTCATGATAACTAAAACCTTCCACATCCCCTCCTTCGAAAGCATGGAGACCCCAACCATGGAGGAGTGCAAAGCATTATGGGATCGAGATCCTTTAAAATGCAAGAAACTGATCAACCAATATTGGTTGAAAGATAGGCGGCCCAATGCTACCAAGGTCCCTCAAGAGCTCTACCACAGTGATTTCTTCAAATACTATCATGACCTGGTCACCCTACTAAGCAGATTAATGGTCCTTCCTGATGCAGCCTTCTTCCAAGAATGAATGCTATATTTTGTTGAACAAATTCTCCATGGCAATGAAGTTGCATTTGATTGGGGGGAGACAATCAACAATTGCTTTCATGAGCAATTTCTCAATGTGAGGAAGACCTTCAAGTTCTACATGACGTCCTACCTGGTCTATTTGCTTGCCAATCGACAACATTATAATGGATTGTATGTAATGCCCAATGAGGTGTCGAGAAGAGAGCTCAAACCCTACGACAAACACCTGGAGTTGCAGTATAGTAATTTCAAGAAGGACTATTATAGGGTAAACAATTCTCTTACTACCTACATCATTTGGTTGCTTGGAGGTGATTTTGAGAGAAGAGCCTCTCACAGTACTAGGGCCCTTCTCAATCACTACGCCTTCTTGTTCATACAATTCCCCAAGTTCACCTACAATCATGCCCAAGGATTCATAGAAAGGTTGAATAAGCTACTGTGGTACCCTAATGATTGGATTATTCTATTGGAACTAACTTGATAGGTGTGACATATACAACAAATTTAGAGTAGTAAACATCTGGCAGGGATCCCCTATCCCCTCAGACTTGGATAGGGGATGTATCAAATTCATACTTCCCAATGCGTAGACAATTCAGAGAAGGAGCTAGCCGAATACCACTTCAGACAACATATTGCTCGGCCATAGATGGACCCATATGGTCATATTAGAAAGGCACTTGGACCAGAGTATGCCCACCTCCACCATGTTGAGGATTTTTGGGCTAATTGCAAAGATGAATTTGAAGTGCAGATACGACATTATATGTGTATGACTGCATACTTCGTGAAAAGGGTGAACTTATGTCCGGTTCCAGATCAACTTGAGGAGGTTGAGAGAACAGTCATCAACCCAAGGTACAGTGCCATTGAAAATCTACCATTGCCTTTAATTGATTAGGATGAGCTAAAGGTTGATGACCTCGACATTCTTACCAAGCCCATTGAGGCTAAAAAAAAAGGCATTGATCGACGGGCAGGTCGCTCAACTAAAGCAACAAGGAGTCACCTTGGCATTCAAAGGGCTCAAAAGTGAGCCAAGTGGTTTTGATGGTGGGACAACTACCACTATAGCTAGAGAACCATCCAAATCCCCTCCATCTGTTAAGTCGAGAAAGAGAAAGGAGGTTGATGAGCAGCTACCTAACCCAAAAGTGTACACCAAAAATGCCTCAGAGGGTGAGCCTCCTAAGAAGCATAGAAGAACAAGCAATATCATGGAGATGCCTGTAATACCCAAAGATACACTCCATGAGGGTGAGGAGATGGAGGTTGACCCACCAAGGTCTCCACCTTCTTAATCTACTACTACAACTACTGCCGCTATTTCCACCATCCCACCTACTTCACTTCCAATAGTTGCTTCCTCTCTGCCTATGGTGGACATTTTTGTCCACCTCGCCTCCACTTCTCCGATTGTGTAGGTCATATTGGTGGATTCATCCTTTGACAAAACCTCGCCAATCTCATCATCCTCCATGTATCCTTCCCTTCCACCCGCTTTATCTATTGTTGCAATACCAACCCTCACTCTCCCAGAGTCCTTTGTCAAGTATATGAAAAATGTGCCATCTAAACTTTTGGGAATGCTTGCAAATCCAATGGTGCAGGCTGCAATCACCTAGGAAATGGTTAACACCCCAACTCTCCCTCCTATAAAACCATCTAGAATGGAGGCTACAATGCAAATCTCTGATGAGCTTGAGCAATGGCAACTGGAGGCAACCGAGAGGCTAGAAGATGAGGAATTTGTGTATCATGAGTATCCAATATACAAACATTGGGTGATTGATGAGGTTGCCTATGAGTCTTCCAGTGAGGACAGCGAGGATCAAGTAACATACATAATCCAAGAAAAAATTGATCCAGAGCTCAACGTGGAGAGGAACAAGAAACTCAAGGAGATTGAGGAAAAAGAGGCTCAAGGACAGCTTACAATTGAAGAAATAATTGTTGCTCCGGAGACTAAGGGCAGTAGGTCTCTTTCGAAAGGACATGATCAAACCCCAGAGCATGATGAAGAAACATCCTTCCACGATGATGAACAAGAGGATAGGCCCAAGAAAGGTGGGTATGACCAAGATGAAGAAGAAAAGGGTATTGAACAAGAGGACCACTCTAACAAGCAACTACTCACCAAATCTCCTACCAAAATATAATCCTCGCGCAAGATTCCGATGAGGAGAAGGAAGATGCAAGAGCTGAGCAAGAGGACCATAATGTCAAATCCATTGAAATTAGGGTGGCGAAAATCAAAGATCGACATGAATCACCCAAGGAAGGACCTCCAATGCCCAACTAGCTAGAAAGGAAGCTTGAAAAGAGAACTCTTGCCCTAAAGGATCTGAAATCAAGACTGGAGGCAATACTGGCTAGAGCTCATATTAATACCAATAAGGAGAAGAAGCCTAGAATCAAATCAAAGGTAATGATGGATGCCTCTAGATCTAGGGTAGTGCAAATAGCTATGCTAGCTATTGGAGACAAGGAATAAGCTATAACGTATCCACCATTGACTTGGGAGTAGCCACCAGGGAGTAGAAGGTTGACCACCTCTAGGAATTAGTCACCATAGTGGTGCACCTTATCCATAGGATAAGGTTTCAAAGGAAGAGATCATGGCACAGGTGGTTGATCTGATGACCTACATTCAACAATGGTCATCTCCAGATGAAAAACCTACCATTTCATCAGCTTCGTCATAGTTGCTATCCCAGGAACAGATCAACAAGCTGGAAAGAAGGAGGAACTTGGATAATACCATGGAAAGCTGGTTCTAATAGGTCTTAGACATCGGGAATACGGGCATGAATTTGGCTATTGAAACAACAAACAAGTTCCTGGAAGTACAAACGTCTCTTGAAGGCACGAGGTGAATCCACAAGGAGTTCCCAAAGAAGTATAAGGTTTCCTACCCAAAAATCAAGGCTATCCTCACACTTCCAAGTGAAGTTTAGGAAAAGGACCTCACCTTCAAGGACGATAACCATTGGTTAATGGATGTGTGGAAGTGGGACTTTGATCATCGAAAGGGGAGTCTAGAATATATCCTAGAATGAGTAACTCTAGATATTGAATGGGCCAAGGAGGCCAGAGGAGATTGTGCTAGATACCTCAAGTTGATGACAGGGTACGAGATGCCTTCTATTAAGATCAATCCGGAAAGCATAAATCCTCACTTCCAAAGGAGGATGGAGAAAGTAATTTCAGCCAAGATTACCACAAAATTTATGAGCTTTGATGCTTGAGCTTTCACCTAGTGTGAGCTTTTCAAGGATAATGCTGCCAAGTATGACAAAGACTGGGAAAAGGTCATTAACAATTCCAAGGAATGGAGTTACTAAGTACTAAGGTCTGACATCATTGAGGTCAACAAGTTTTGAATGGTAATTTTGAGATTCATGGAGTATGCAGCTTTAAAGAAGCAGGAAGGAAACCATATCATTGATGAATTTTTTTTGAAAGAATAGCTGCAACAAAGAGCAATCAGCAAAAAGACAAAATGCTACAGTGTTGCCACTAGAAGACAAAACAGAGAAAAGACGGAATATTTTTTTTAAATGTAATATATTTTGGGGTACGTGAAACCCTTTTGTAAAGTGAATCTTGGCCACACAATAGAATTGAATCTTGGCCACTCATTTTTCTTTTTGGAAATTATAAATAGGGGTCTCCTCCTCTCATTTTAAGGGAGTTGAGTTGTTGTAAAGGCATGTTCCAGAAATTGCAATAGAAATATAGTGATTTTGGTGTATTTTGGATTTCTTCACATGTTTCATGATTATTCTCCCATAAGTTAAGATTCTATTTTAAGTTACTTTGCTATTCTAATTTCCTTTTTAGTTGTCCTTAGTAGATTTAGTAATGTTGTCTTTGGTTGTGAAGATTCCTACTGTCTGTATGCTTTTCTTGTCCATACTTTTAGTCATTTTCTACTAGTAGGTGACAGTGCAAAGTTAGTCTAGACTATAATTTTATAGCTTCTCTTTAAACTTTATCTTTATTCACATCTATATGGGGAATGAATGATGAAATATTTGCAGTCCTTAGAAGATAGCATAGATTTCATGGCATTGTGAAATTTTTGATTAAGTGAAATTCTATTTTAAGGAAACTGTCCACAGTAAGAACCTCCATGATCATTGTTCATCAGTAGTCGCAGATCCAGGAACCCTCTCTCTTCCCTAGCCTTTTTTTTTTTTAAAGAAATAACCTATGCTAAGGTTCATTGCACATTGTAAAGCCAAATTCAACAATAAGATGGAGTTCAAGACTGTTGTTTGAACCTATAGCAAAAGTGCAGTAATTTCCTATCCAAAGAACTTTGTTCGCAAATCCAATTCTTCTACAGATTTGATTCACCTAAGACCACCTTGTGATTCTAGAAAATCACATCATAAATCAAATGATATATTCCAAGCATCATCATGACTTGACATCTGAGAGACCTTTTGATAGTGTTTTGCAATTTGATTGTGGAAGATTGTCTTTCAAGATAGGTAATGCACCTATGCATTACCTGTGTTGAGAAGTGCATAAAAAAACCATCAAGAGATATATCGCATAGCACCATCATCATTACATGGTTTGGGCCTATTTTTTATGGACAATATAAAGGTCTGTTATGACAAAGTTATTGAATTGATGGAGTATGTTGAACCCTGTTACAGTTACAAAGATATACATGAAGTATGTGTAGGTATGCACTGTCAGCAAATTATATACAGCTAAAAGATAAGGATAAAAATAAAGGAGTGGCTAGGTACATTGATGAAAAGCCAAAAGCATTAGGGAATATTGTAGGTTTATAGATAGTACATGACCTAGTTCAACAAATAAGCAACCCAATTGCATATTTGAGGAGCAGGAGGGAAACCGTGTATTCGTATGTGCGATAAAATCAATAAGTACAAGGGAAGAGTTGCTAAATGATTGCAATTTGAATCACTTAGATAGAAACACAGTTTGGGGGTGGTATGTATTATATACCATTTTACCCAACCTCCAATTAATGAGTCCAATATACCTTCTTTTTGTATTATGTTTTTTTTTTGTAAGCCTCTTGGTTTCATTTTGATAATGTTTTTTATACTTAATTTTTGTCATAGCGGGGCATTGTTCATATGAGGAGGCCTCTGGCCCAGAGCACATATCGTGATTCATCTTCAGGCACTTCTACCTAACAAGTTTATCTCATTCGAATTGTACAAATTAGATATGAGAAAAATGTTTTATTATTATGTTTTGTTCATGAGTTTATTGGGTTAGTTTCGATAATGTTTTTAATATTCTTGTTGCAGTCGACTGATCAGGGAAAGTCACCAGCAGTAGAGGAGAGCATTCATATGGAGGTGCAGTCACTATTATGTGATGATGACAGCGCATTTTCCACAAAACCTGTGGATATGATGAGGAAGGCCCCAAAAAAATGCAATGAAGAAATCCTTAAGTTGGTATTCATAGTGCCTCAAACAGATGAGATAAGAGAAAGGGTTAAAATACTATCTGAGAGAGCATAGAACTTGCAAGTAAGTTGTCATGAGATCTTTAATTATAACATAAGTTTATGGTTTTATATTTTGTACTTTTTTATGTCATGAACTAAAATATGTTTTTTTTTACAAGATTATTTGCATCCTCATGACGCTGTTGGCCATTATCAGGGTGCTACTGGCCATTATCAAGGTACTGCAGGTGCTGCCCAAGGAGTAGGGGTTGGTACAAGTGTTGATCCTGATCTTCTTGCGCATACATCACATGATCCAACCCCATCATTCGTGCATATATTGTCGACTAAAATGTCAGCAACACATACTATGCAGGCATCTAGTAGTGCACCCTCTGGCAGCGAACACATGCTAGATCATGCGTTAGGACATGTACTTGGGGATGTAGAGGCCACTAGTACTAGTGATGTTTTAGTAGTATTTCCTAGATCTTCCTATATTACTAGTATGAGAACATTGCCAGTCACATTTGTGGTGACCGAGGATTTCATTCCCATAAAGATAGAGAAGGTCCTAGGTACTTTAAAATGTTTTACTTATTATTATATATAATCCAATTGAAATTTACTTATTGATCACTCTTTATAGACTAATGATCCCATGATCATTTTGTAGGAAAAGATGTTTTTTATAAGCATCTAAGTGATATTACATTGGAGCTCTTCGGGACCACCATACATACACGATGGAATGCCCAAAATCAAGATTTAAAAGATGAGCTCATTAACCATTAAGTTGTGTTGTTCGATGATAAAACATTTAACCGAACCAAGGTTCTTAAGAAATATGGTACCTATATAAAGTATGTGAGGGACCAATATAGGTCACATTTAGAGAAGAACAAAAAGTATGAGCGTCCCCCCATGATTCTGAAGAGGGAGTGGAAGGACTTGGTGTCGGATGGAAAGGAGAAAGTTGAAAAGAAAAAAAGGAAAGACACCACCGTGCCAAGGAAGGTATGTGATACTATCAACAATGTAATTATATACTAATTACTCTTTCTTTTTACATAATCTACTATATTTCATTTTTTTCATAAGCTTCTTGACATATCAAAGGAAACAAAGGCAAGACTAGAAAAACACAGGCAACACAAAATTGGCTCTAGTGGTTATATGAAATTAGCCGCATAAATTATAAGTATCAATAAATGAAATATTGCATCCAAATAATAAATTGAAAACAATTTTGGTTTTATCACACCATAGAAGAAAAATTCATGATCTTATGCAAAAAAGCAGTGCTTTGATTTCAACAGAGTGCCCACAGAAGAGGACCTAAGGATTTCCTTCCAGCAAGGCTATGGAGCCCTGGCTGAACACCTAAGAGTCTTGACTGGGTAAACACAATATTCCACTGCATCCAACACACAGGTAAATAAACTCAATAAAGTTGATTTAAAATTTAATACTTGTGCAATCTATTCAATATTAATTTCCACCATAATAATGTTCCTATTTTTTTTAAACAGACAAGCAATGATACTGCACATGACATTAGAATGTAGCCTGGTGAGGGTGGAGCACAACTTGTAGATGAAGGCCATGGTGTGCATCCCGGTATGGGATGTATTCATGTGCTATACAAAATGTAGTATGGATTAATACAATTAAACATCTTTAATTTCATTTGGTGTATTAATTAATGTAACCTTTCAAGTTTCAACTTTAGAGCATGTAGAGTGTGATCAAGCTAGACATGATTAGGAACATGATGTGGCCCCATCAAGTAAAGAGGACCACTCTAATGTTCTTTTAAATATATTTAATTGCGATTGGTGTATTAATTAATGTAACTTTCATGTTTCAACTCCAGATCAGGATTTAGAGGGTGTTTAGCATGTTGAGAATGAGGCTATAAGACAAGATTAGGAACATGATGTGGCCCCATCAAGTAAAGAGCACCACTCTAATGTTCTTTTAATTAATGAAATACTTGTAACAATAATAAAAAACCATATCAATTTAACATTTCTTTTCTATTGTAGGATACCCCTCCTTGTAGTGGCATCCACGTTGTGAGTACATGACTATGCATACATTAAGATCACAAGCAGAGCTAAGAATAATTGAAGGGGGGACAAATGATTTAGAAAACAATACTCCACTTCAAATTTTTTTAGCTGCAAAAAAGAAACAAAAAAAAAGTGATTGTAATCATATTATGACAACCATATTTTTGATAATATGTAAAAAATGAAAAAATGAATTTTATATGTTACTGAATGAATGTGAATATGTTAATGAATGAATGTTATATGTTATTAATGGATGAATGAATGAATGTGAATATGTTAATGAAAGAATGTTATATGTTAATGAATGAATGTTATATGTTATTAATGGATGAATGAATGATCAATGTTATATGATCGGGTATTGGGAATTGAGAGTGACGTGAGGGGGGGAGGGGAAATATTAGATTTCACCATCACGTGGTTGGCCCTGCTAAGTAGAGAATATTAAACTATTCTTGAAACAAAGAGAATCTCAATAAGGTAATGCACTTTTCAATATAAGAAATGCATCGTTTGAAGCATCAAACCAATATGCAAAGATGAAAGAAAGTGCTAAATTTTCACTATGAACATTGTGTTGTGTGTGGATTTGGTTTCAAAGCTTTGTTTCTTTTTGTTTTTAGTGGTCTCCAAAATTTGAATTTTGTGCATAACAGGTTAGTGGAAAATTTGACAGCTCTGAAGGGTTTAGAGGCTCGATTGAGATAGATATATAGATATTTGGATCTTTTTGTTGATGGAAGGCTTCCACTTAACCATGAAAATTTGTACCATCGGTAGGTATGCAAAAATTTCTCTAATTACATTCATTCAACTTACTATAATATAATATCTGAAAAAAATATCCTTTTCATTATACTTAGATGGATTTTCATGCCCTGTTCCAAAGAACATGTTTTAGAACAGGCAAGAAGGATGCTACAAAGGGTTAAGGAATTTGGATTTACACCTACCAATTGCATATTTTACTTCATTCATCCAGCATATTTCCAATGCATTTCACAATTGTTGGAATCATATCCTATAATTACAGAACTAGTAAAATTAAAATATGTAAGTTTCAAATATGGCATTACATATCTTTCTATGATTTTTTGAAAGAAAATATTAAAATGGAGAAGTATTAACAAAATAATTTGCATAATTTCTAAGAGATTAGGGAATTTTTTTGTAGAGTTATCTTGAATATATTTAAGACAAAAGTAGCTTATAGAGATTGAAGCAGAATATCGGTAGTCTGAAATCACCAATCAACACATCTTAGTAGTATCTCAATTCAAGAGAACCAAGTCCACTATCCCTTAGCCAGTAAAACAAATAAAATCAATTCATAAGATTATTTTGTTCTAATAGGGTTGACTCATTGCTTGTTTCTTTTTGATTGTCAGGAAGTCATCAATATACACTTGGTTTTCCCGCCTTCTCTTGCCTCGTGGCCAGAGATTTTTTGCAGAAGGCATCAAAGTAACCTTCAAGATTGACATGCAAATGAGTACAAATTGAGTAAAACTTAATGCTAATTAGGTATGATTCTATTTGTTCAAGACCAATTTAGATTCATTTTCTGCTCACACTACTTTTATTTACATTTATGTTTTGCTAATATCCATTTTCCTTTACATTCATATTCTTTTATACATATTGTGTTTACAATAATGTTTTCCTAAATTTAATCTAGGGGAGAGGACCCAGTACCTAAGCATGTTTCAATAGTTGTGATAGTACTGGTTTATATAGTGCCCAACCCTAATTATTTGATTCTTCTTACTGATCCAATTTATACTTTCCAGTTACTATGATTCATTATAAGGATTTAATCTTTACTTGATTGTGATAAACTTAGATTTTTGGGCTTGTTTTACAGGTGCTTGTTTAGATGGGTGAGGATTGTTTCTTGTGCTAAAAATATTTTTATTTGTTAATTCTAAACTTACATAGCTGAATCAAGGGGTAGAGGTTGTCCTCTTCACATGGAATAAGAAGGAGAGTCAGAAGTGGAAGATTAGTCCCATCTGCAAGTTTCGTGTGTAGTTTCATTGTATGGAATTATTTTTCTTAGGTATTACTTAAATTTAAAATTTTGATTATCTAGTAAAAGTCATGTTTCCATAGAGGGTTTGGAGGCTTTATCTCATAATTCAGATTGCTTGTGTCATTGTGTTTTTCTATTCAATATAATAAGTATCTCAAGGAGGATATGGATCTGGTTCTTTATACCATCAACTTAATGAAGAGGAGCCTCAATGTCATGATGTTAGGATTTACTATGAAGCTAATCCAAAGTTTTTCACTGTTGCTCGAGGCCATATTATAGTGCTTTCTCTAAGAATCCCACATGATCCCCATCAAGTATCTTATTTTTGTAGTCTCTAAATTTCTTAGAAGAAATCAACAACCAGTTTGTCTAAATGTGGATCCTTGTTTACACATTAATATCTCTTTTGGCAGCAATGGATCAAAGTGGATTCATGGGGTCTTAAAGAGAAGGCTTTCAAACATGGAGATCAAGAGTGGGACTAGGTAAAACCATTCATAATCATGCTCATATTGTTTTATTGACTGTCTAAGAGCTAAGTATCCAGGATAACAATTTGTATTTTTCTATTGAATTTCTAGAATGAGAATAATTCTGGGTTTGCAATCCTATTTTTCAGTACACTAGCTAAGTATCCAAGGTGCACTGTAGGTACTTTTTCTCACCAAATTTCTCATTTTCCACAAAATTAGATTCTAGTGTGTAGTTTAATAGTCACTAGTTTTATTTTTCATTTTTTAGCAAAATTAGAATCCAATTCGTAGGTTGTGCTTGCTATGCAAATTTGGAAGATGAGTTTTTTGTATTCAGCTACACAGTACTTTCCTTTTTCAATAAAATTTTATGCAATGGAGTTCAGATATTAGGATTAGGTTACTAGTTTCTCTTTGAGTAATAATTTAAAACCTTATTCAATGTCCTTATCCATGTATATTACTATCTTACAAATTGTCCTCTTATATTTATGACTTTCTTTCAACTTATCAAAGGATGACTGTGTCTTGATTAAAACCTTTGTTTCATGGTTTTCCTTCATATGAATGTCTCAATCTTCTCTTTCACAACTTTATGTTACTTCACTATTCTGTCATACCTCTGATTTTTTGCAATAGTGTCTTCAACCTCTTTGTAATTCCCATGATGAACTATGTGTTACTATGTCAGCACTTTCTTCACCATGAGAATGGGAAACAAATCATTTGAGATTTCATTTATTAAATTTGTGTACATTTGCAGCAACTTTAGCCTTCAATACCTCATCACCATTACACTCTTGAAGGAAATCTCATAAACTTATACTATCTATCCAACTTTGAGTCCTACATTTTCCTCTGAATACTATGCTTTCTACTTTCCATTATCAAAATTTGTCTTCAGAGCTTATTCAAGATTGTTCATTTGGCTTGACTTTGGCCTCTAGAATTTTCTATCATAGTGCTGAAACCATCATTATATATTGATTTCCCTCTTCATCATAGTTGATTATCTTCAACAAAGTTTCATACCACTACCTTAGTATAGTCTATAATTTTGATATGAAGTAAAGGGCACTATGATATTCATCAAGACTACTATCAGAACCTTTTCACTATCACTAATGGATCTGATTGTACTGTTTATGGAAGCCATGCAATTTTACTTCACTTGACAGTAACCTTCTTCTCTTGCTTTGATGTCAACACAACATTATAATTTTAAGGGTTACCATCTCTATGCTCAATCCACTATTTAGCTATCATTCCTCTAGCACATGTCCTTATATCTTTCATTCCTAAAGTGATTGTACTTACACATTGGTATGACTATCTTGTAAAATTTGAGAATACATTCTTTATGATAGTAAACCTTCCTATAGCATCATAAATTTTATTCTTCATGTGCTCTATGGTGAATTTTTCTTTTGTCTTAACATCTATGATTCATCATTCACTATCCATGATAGTCCCCTTGATCTCATGACTCATCATAGGTTTTATATTTTTCTCCAATTGTTGATCATCAACATAAAATGTGGCCATCAGAATATCGTCCATAGCCTCCATATTCTACAATTATTAATTTCTCATTTTTCATACATAGTAACCAAATAATGCAGACATAGAGCTTGGACTACAGATGTATGTAAAAAATTATAAATCCCTCCCTTTGTAAGTCTAATTGAACACAAAAACTGACATGTTTGATATTTTAAACAATCATATGACTATCCTTTTTCTACCTTGTAAACACTTACTCAATTCATACAATAATATATTGAAATGAAAAGTTGAATGCCCTCTTAACTCTTGACATTAATGTCATTGCATTTATCAAAATAGGGTTAATCATACTGTGATCTAAATTTTCATAATGAAGTCTTCCAATCTATCCTTTATATTTGAGCATTTATGACAATCCATCTTGTCTTTTACTACCCCTTTTAAATGCTCATGGTCTTGCACATCAACTTTATCTCTTTGATTGACCTATCCTCATGTCCTATTATTATCCCTATGGATGCACTTTGGAGCCTCCTACTACTTTAAATATCATCGAGAGTCACCCTGATAAGTATTTTGATCCATTTGTATCTTCATCAATAAGAGATCATGTATCGCTAGGATATTCTCCAATTTCCTCGACGTGGTGAGTCTCCTCGATGATTATTATTTTGATCTCAAGTATGTCACCAAAAATTATCCTGATGTAATCTTATCGACGTGATATAGCGTGTTGGGTAGACATTCATAACTTAATCCGATGGTATATGTCTTGCCGATATGCTTCCATCATGCTTCATCGATGAGATAAGATGAGTATCTTGCTGATGAAACTTCATCGTTAAGACCACAAGCCAATCCTCCCGATATATCTTCTCAAGAAATTTTGATCATTGTAACAGTCTTGATCTTACACTGATATTCCTACATTTGAACAAATAGTTTTTTAAAAACAAAATTGCATTGTTTTATCGAATTTTCGATGAACCTCCAAAAGTGTTTGATGAATTTTTGACGAACCTTCAAAAGTGTCCAATGAATTTGCAATACATCCGACAAAAATTTCATCATAATGACTTGCCTATTTAATTGCAATTTCGATGAACTATTGTTGTTGTTCTTTCGATCTAAAATATGTCACCAAGACTCCTGCCAATGTAATCTTATTGGCATGACATAGCGGGTCGGGTAGACATTCAGAACTTACTCCGATGGTATATGTCTTGCCGATATGCCTCCCTCATGCTTCATCGATGAGACAAGATGAGTATCTCACTGATGAAACTTCATCACTAAGACAATAGGCCAATCCTCCTGATATATCTTCTCAAGAAATTTTGATCGTTGTAACAATCTTGATCTCTCACCGATATTTGCAATACATCAAAACTTTTGTCATAATTGTGAAAAACTTATGTTGTTGATCCAACGCTTTGGTAAAGGCATGCCACTTGTGTTCTGACTATTGTTCATCACTAGATCGACAAAATTTCCATCGATATTCTGATGAACTTGCATCGTGATTTTGACATTTTTAAGTTCATTAGAATATCGACGAAATTTGAGCAATGAAAATTATTTCAATGATTCGTCAGTATTCTGACAATAGATTGTCAAAATTCCAACAAAATTTCATCGGAAATTGGAGTCAAATATAGTAGTGAATGTCTAATGGGCTTGATTTTCCTAGCATCCCTTAATTTCAAGATTTCTCCCTGCATCTTAGGATGCAGTGTGGGATATATTTTTCTTTTATTTTGCCTAAAGGGTTTTGCATCTACCTTTAAAGGTATCTCATGTTGAAATAGATCTTCTCTATATTCCTTCAGGTCATCATAAGACCACGCAAACACATGTCTATATATTCTTAACAAAGCAATCAACATTTCTTTGACCCAAGGTTTCATCTTTTTCCCAATGTAAACTTTCTATGTAGCATTCCTTGTACCAATATTTACTTCTTCAAGATCTTCCTTTTGAGTGGATTTCTACTTAGCATTGCTTCTATCAGGGTCATCAAACAACCTTTAAAATGCAACCAATCCTTCTAGAATCTTATTATTTTTCAATTAGATAATCTCATTTCCAAATTTTTTTCCTTACCATCCACTTCCTCCACAAAGGCTCCAAAATCAATTTTTGGACCCTCATATTCATCTACACATTGGAGGAATCTCAGGATATCATCATCATCATTAAACACCTACCAGTTCTTTATGTTGTTGGGAATTGAAGGTCTGACTTGCACTTCAACTTTTGAAATGCCAACAAAGGTAATATCATCTATTAGGAGAGAAATGTTGGCAAGTATATTTGCCACTCTGTTATTACTCCTATCCAACCAGTCAGTACCAAAGGTATCAAACTGCTCAATTGAATCCTAGACATCATTTTTATACTGTCTCAACCTAGTATTTATTGATGCATATTTTGACCTAACTTGAGAAACTACAAATTTGAAATATCCAATTACTCAATTGTTTAACTCCATCTTTCTCTATTAATCTTAACCCCAGTAGAAAAGCTCCATATTCAGCTACATTTTTTGTGCAAGCAAACAACAATGAAAATGAAAACTTATAAGTTTTACTAATAGGAGAGATGAGTATTACCCCTACACCAGCTCCTTCCTTTGTGAAAGCACCATCAAAATTCATATTCCACAAATCATGATTGTTATCTTGATGTAATACTTCCTTCTCAAGGGGTGTAGGTCATTTTTCTTCCTCTTCATGTAACTCCTCAATCCTGAAGTTATCCATGTTAGTTTCCACAAAGTGGATTCCTTCTAATTCTCCCAAAAATTCAATCATATGTGGAGCTCTTGTCTCCCTCAAAATATTTATGTCCTTTCCTTCAATAGGAGAATTTGCAAAGGACATGTCACACTGCATGCTACCTCCCATGGAGGCACTCCTTTTTTTGGATAATAACATACCATAATTGGGTGAGATGTCCACCACAACAATTCTCATGAAAAACTCCTTGTCAAAAAAAATAGCTAGTCTATATGGGACATCTTTAATTACTCATATGATTATAATTTCTTTGGAATACATGGCATAGCACTTGCCATATGCATAATTGATCTTCAGGCCCATTCCCTTCATGATCTCAACTGACATGATGTTATATGAAGCTTCTAAATCAATCATGCAATTATTTAGGAGTTTTCCATCTACAATTATAGTTACATATAATGGATCAATGTTGCTTGGGCAAGCTATGATAGTGCTATCCAAATATACCTGAGGGATCTCACCTGTGTCCCCCTCCATTGTTTCATCACTCACTTCATTTCCACTCACTTCAGGCAAAGTATTCACCCTCTTACCTTCGTAGGCCTTAGTGGCACCATTGATAAGGGCCACTACCTTCTTCTTATGTTCATCAATTCTCATGAATTCCATTAATGGAACTGTCACCTTGAATTGAGAGAGCAGTTGAAGCATATCAACTAGATTATACTTTGGTAGTTCATAAGGGACTATATTTTTCTCTTCAATCTATACCTTGTGTTTTTCAATATTTTGTTCAACATCCTTATTTTCTTGTTTCTTTTCTCGATCAACACTTGAATTTTGAGTCTTTTTTTTAACAATTAGAGCAACAACTTCATCAAATTCTTGGGTACGTTATCTTTTTTGGCCCAAATCTGAGGTCCTTGACTCTCTTTGACTTTGACCTCTCCTTTATTAAAATTCTCCAATTCTTTTGTTTTAGTCCCCTTCTCTACATTTTTCTCTTTCATGAACATACTTTTTGGCTTACCTTGGTCACAATTGACAACTCTATTTCTCAAACTGTGAGTGTTTCTAGCATTCTCTACCAATGTTGATGTCATTTTCTTATACTATTCATCAGAAGGTCTTCTCAAAGACACATCCATTTCATATGTTTCCAGTACACAAATGTTGTCCTCAACCTCTTCATCCTCATCAAGGAAAAAAAGTTCATGATAGAAATCTAATTTTTGCATCTGGTAGTCAACATCAACTTCATGTGACTCTTCATGTGAGGAGCACTTCTCATCATAAAAATATGACCTGTGCATAATCACATGTAATTCCACATTATTTTCTTTCATTGGATCATAGTCATCTGACTGAGTTTGTTCTTCTTCAAACTATCTTGCTACTGAACATGTTTGAGAAGCATGTGGCAATTAGAAAACAACACACTAGGGTGTTTCACAAGCAAAATTCATAGAATTTTTATATAAAGGATCAAGGGGAACTTTATTTTATGTGTTTTTCTAATTATTTGGAACTGGTTTTCCATTATGCCAATTCGTGTTATAGGGATGGTCCTAAAACTAAGGAGGTATATCATTCTTCTAGAAATTTGGCTTATCATTTGTAAGGCCCTTTTCTTTCCTTGCAATTCTATAACTAATATCATTCATAGAACTTGCAACTCTCAATCTTGTCTTCCAATGAAGCTCCCTTCTCTATAGAATGCTTGTCATCTTTCTTTGGGTTCTTGAAGATTTTTACATAACCTCTTCTCCCAAATTTACCTAATGATTTCAATATGAACTGCCATCTTGAAAGCCTCTCTTAAGGTTTGAGGGTTCTTTTGCAACAAGAGATAAATTATTTTTCCATCAAATGCATTTCAATAGTCAACCAAACACACATTTTCATTGAGTTGTAAATGTGGAGGTAGTCTATTCATGGCCTTTTGAAACCTTGTATTGAAATCATCCACCATCTCATTTGAACCCTTAGATATATTATTGAACTAATTCATAAGGAACCTTAAATCATTTTTATCACTATATTATTCTCCAAACACCCTCTTTAACTCCTCCCAAGAACCAATACTTTCAGCTGGAGATGGCCTATACCATTCTCTGGCATCTTTAGTAAGTGGTTGCATGAAAATATTCATCATCGTATTCTCAACCTCCACCTCAAAGTCATCCATCACATTCTCAAATCATTTTAGATGGTCCTCACCACTTATTGCATTGTTTCCAGAAAACTTAACCAAGGTAGGCCTAATATCCTTATGGACTTGGTTTGGATAACCAAGAATCCCAGTAAAACATAATTGTTGGTACCTATCCACTTGTATTAGTCTTCTGGTTATTCGATCTCTATTATTATTTTGAGGTCTAGTCTTGTTGATCACTAGATTTCTTGTTTCCTTTTCCATTTCCACCCCCATCATTACAACCACCACCACTTCCTTTTCCATCTCTAGAATAGGTGTTCTTATTTTTATGGTTACCTCAACCTCCACCACCCTAACCTCCACAACCACTTCCACCAAGAATATTTCCATATGTTCTAGCCTTATGTGGATTAGAGTTAGAATGGCTAGAGCTTGAATCTCTTGGATTAGGGATGATTTTTTTGAGGAAAGTAATCTTCCTTGCTATTTTTAAATTTGAAGCTTTAATTTCTTCTTTTTTTAGTTCTTTCTACAGATTTTCATTAGCTAATTGCAGCCTTAATATTTCACGATCATGAGGTACATATGA
The DNA here is from genome assembly GCA_007115665.2 of Sequoiadendron giganteum. Lineage (NCBI taxonomy): Eukaryota > Viridiplantae > Streptophyta > Pinopsida > Cupressales > Cupressaceae > Sequoiadendron > Sequoiadendron giganteum. Next base: position 231,473,790 of record CM021102.1, on the reverse strand, counting down.
TGGGATGGAATTGGTTTTAGCATCTTTCATGGATGTTCTAATGGATGAAGTATTTGTATTTGTATTTTTTGGTAGTTTTCTTAGGCTGGCCTATAGGTTTATTTACATGATCTATAGGCTGAGACTTCTTAATAGCAACAAAAGGGTCTAAAACATTAGTTGCTATAATAGAAGTAGTATTTGTAATTGCAACATAAGTTACCATAGAGATGGTTACTTTAGGAGGATAAGGGGTTTCCTTAATAGAAAATTTAGAAGGAACCTCAAGAATTGGTTGTTCATTCATGGTTTCTTTCATTTTCTCAATCCTTTTTCTCCTACCATCTCTTTCTATTACTTTTTCCCTAATTCTCTTGTCTTTTTCCTTGGCTTGTCTCTCCTCCAACTCCTTAAGCCTTAGTTCTTCCTCTTCCAAGGCTTGCATATCCTTGTCTATATCATCTTCATCTTCTAAGACATCATCAAATCACTAGGCTCAAGAGTATCATAGGTAAGATTCACTAGTTCTCTCTTAGAGTGGTGAAAGGCTCTACTATGGGATCTACCTCTTGATTTGAAGTTATCATCGTTAAAAATAGTTCTACCACCAACGGTTTCCCTTCTGGATAGGAATTCATTATCCTTTTCCTAGAACTCCCACCTCTCTTCTTCCCTTGATATTTCATGGTGATTATTAGGGATTTTATTAATGGGAAAACCTTCCTCATTTGTATTAGGCACACCAAATTCATATGCCTCTTTATGAGCATTTTCATTATGAAAATTTTCATTTAAATTAAGAGATGCACTAGCAAGATTTTTAGTAGACTTAATTTATTCATCATTCTTTCATATTTAGGATGACTTCATCCCTTTTGGAAGCTCAGATTATAGTTTCTACTCAAGCTTCTTCTTCATTTTTCTCTTGGTTCCATGCATGGATTCAAACTTCTCTTTACAGTTCTTCTTCTCAATCTTTCTTTGGAATTCTAACTTTGCACTAGCACAAGAGACTTTAAAGTCGCCACCCACAATATGAGGAAAGGAAAATATATCACACTTTGGAAAAGTACTCACAATTTCATAGAAGACTTTGAACATAACCCAGCAAGAAATGGAAAATGGGACCAAAATGTGATGCATAAAATTGGACTTGAGCTATTGATGAGAATTTGCATAAATTGTTCTCCAAACAATGAATAACAATGAAAATACTTGACTTTGATTATACTAGATCTAACCTAGAGACATTGGACTAGCATTGTCACCAACAGATTCCCCAATCTATTGGTTGTTTTTAATGAACCAAAATTGGTCTCAACAATTGCCTATGAATCTTCCAAAATTTAGTGATTAACATTTGTGAGGATTGGCGAACAACTAGGTGAAAGCTTAAGCTTTCCCTCTACACTTTGGGCTCTACAAGACCTAGGAGGGTGATCCCTACAATTTACTTAATGATACTCTTGTGTCAAATTACCATAGACACTATAAATAATAGATACATTCTCATAGATTGAAAATTAGATGAAATCCTCCAAGAATCTGGCTAATTCTGTAACAAATAACAATCTAAAGGAAAGAATGGATGACCTCTCATGGAACTTTAAAAAAAATTAAGGTGTATGAATTATTTTCTATAAGAATGCACTATTTGAAAGGTAGGTCCAACTCAGTGACTTCAAAGTTATTCAAATCAATAGAACAATATCTTATCCATGGGAAAGAAATTCAAATTTGAAACAAACTATAATAAAAAAATGGCCCAACTCAAAATTTATAGACTAGTGTGATATCACATTAAAATAAAACAACTCGGATCTCCTAGAACAAAAACTACTTATCAAATCTTTATACTTAATCGTGCACAAACCTATGATTCCATCAGAAAAATTTAATAAATTTATTGAATTAAAGCAAATAAAAAATCACGCATTCAACCAAAACAATTGAAGACCAATAAAAGGATCCTTGATTATTTTATTAATAATTTGTGTAACAAAATACAAAAGGAGAGAATCTTCTAAAGAATTTGCATTTTCTTATTCAAATGATATCATTGTTGTAAAACCATTACACCTATTATAGACTCAAATTCAACCTATGAATCAACACTAATTCTATTACCTTGTGCTTATATTACAAAATTCTTTACAATGAAATCAAAACTTCACCAACCAAGGACTCGTTCAATTGGCCTTGAATTCCCTTTTATAAGAACAAGGGAGAAACAAGATTTGGGCCAAATTACACATTTAGTCACATTTTAAATTTGACTTACATTTCAATTTCATTTCAAACATCCCCAAATCATTTATATTTTCATTTTGTGAGAGGGAAAACCATATAAGACAAAAATCCTTTCCTATTGTTGAGGAAGATAGTTCCCACCCTCCAATGGGCATCTTTCATCATTGCATTAGCACCATCCATGAGAAAAATTATATTCCATGTGCACACCAAATTAGTAGAAACCAAAACAAGAAATCAATAAAAGTGGAAGAGTATACACTGCGTCCACATCAGCACACCGTGTCATCACTTGACCAAGAGGATATAATTTTTACAATGCTTTATCATAGGCTTAATCTATTAAATTTTCAATCCATGCATTATATTCCTCTTTAGTAGGCCATTTCATATCCAATAACTTTTGCAACTTGGTGTTGTGTTGATTGTGTTTGAATAATGAAGAAGAACATCTCATTATGCAACTTTTGTGTTGTCATTGATATCACCATGTTATTGCATCTTCTTAAGTTCAAGGTTGATTTGGTATTCTAAACTGGTATGCAGAAATGTCCTTTGGTATTTTAGTATGTAATCCTCTACTGATGAATATATTTAATTGTGATTTTTGGAGATGGTTCTTGGTTGCTAGAAACTTGTAAATTCAGAATTCCATGTGTACAAGTGCTCGTATGGTGAGTTGGCATCACTCTTTTTCTATATTTTGTTATTACGTTTATCTTTGGCTGACCTAATAAACAATTGATATTATAATGAATTAATTTTTTATTAAAAATGTATGTGTGACCTATCTTAGGTCCATTTCAACATATTGTAGTGTACTACATTCTTGAATTGGTTTTGGAGAAGTTTTGTACAATCTTGAAGCTGACAGTTAATCTTTTTGATGAATAAAGGTTGCATCTAATTAGGCCAGCCTAATTAAGGCTTGCAGATGAGTTAGATATATATATTGGATAGTTTTGAGATTGAAATTGATAGACATGTACGTAAATATGAATCAAGGTGAATATGCATCTACTAGTATGTAAGTTTACTAAGCATGAAAGGAATTGAATCATCACTTGTTAGGCGTAACTTTATCTATTCATATTCTGGCTATTTCCAATTCATACAGTGCATCTAAAGAAAAAGACAAGTCAACTTGGAATGCTATCATGGCTCACAAAGAAATTATATTTTCTACAGAAGCAGAAGGAAGACATCATCGGAAAATATGGTCTACTTAGTGATCATGTGAGAATGGAATACACTCTTGTGGCCAATGCTTTGGAAAATGAAGAAAAACTCGGCAAGATCAACTTGACTCCTTGCACACAAGATGATGTTGAAGAGAGCCTAATAGAGTTAGAATCATTGAGTATAATTTTGATGTGTGTTAAGAAGATTTTGGAGAATGGCATGTTAGCATGGTAATGTATTCTCAAGGAGCTTCAAATCTCACCTTCCTCTAGGTAATACATTTTCACGTTTACACTTTGTTGAGATAAACTCATAAGGGGGAGTTAAGATTTTTTTCTTTGATCATACAATGTTCCAGACCATCCTTGTATATATATATATTCATATTTTTGGACTGTCCTTTGTCCTTGATGTCAAATGGGGAGAGAATGACATGAAGAGAAAAGGGGAGAGTGTGTTGCACATAGGATATTTATGTATTCTTTTTGCACATGTTTCCATCAATGAAAAAGGGGGAGATTGTTGGAAGAATTAAGAAGCGAATCTCATTATGTAGCTTTTGTGTTGTCATTGATGTCACCATGTTATTGTATCTCCTTAAGTTCAAGCTTGATTCGATATTCTAAACCAGTATACAGAAATGTCCTCCAGTATTTTGGTTTGCAATCCTCTACTAATGAATATCTTTCATTGTGATTTTGGGAGATGGTTCTTGGTTGCTAGAAACTTGTAAATTCATAATTCCATGTGTACAAGTGCTTGTATGGCATGTTGGCATCACTCTGTTGTTGTATTTTGTTATTAGTTCTATCTCTCGCCAACCTAATAAATAGTTGATGTTATAATGAATCAATTTTGTATTTTGAATGTATGTGTGACCTATCTTAGGTCCATTTCGATGTATTGTAGCATACTACATGTTTGAATTGGTTTTGGAGAAGTTTTGTATAATATTGAAGCTGATAGTTAATCTTTTTGATGAGTGAAGGTTGTATCTAATTAGGCCGACCCAATTAATGCTTGTGGATGAGTTAGATATATATTGGATAGTTTTGAGATTGAAAGTGATATACATTTATGCAAAGATGAATCAAGGTGAATATACATCTATTGGTATGCAAGTTTACTGAGCACCAAAGGAATTGAATCAGCACTTGTTAGGTGTAACTTTATCAGTTCATATTCTAGTTGTAAGCCATTTCTACATTGTATATTTTTAAGGCATTGAACTTTACATTTTGGATAGTGATTCCTAGTAGTGAGCCACCCTTGTTAACTATTTTGTTTTCATTGATGTTACCATGATATATGAAGCCTCTAATTCATACCAATCCTGTATTCTAAAACAATAATATAGAATCAACCTCTGATTAGTTTTTGTTTGTATAATCCATGTCGATAGCTATAGCATTCCCTACATTTGGATTATCAATTGTGAATATTTGTCAAACCGACCTGATTGTAATCTTTGACAATTAGATATATATATATATATATATATACAAGATACTTTTGAAGAGTTGAAGAGATAGAAGATATGATGTTGATCGAATACTAGTAGGCTATAGATGGAAGTGAATAGGGTGAAGTGTAATTTGTTGGCATGTGAATTTTCCTGAATTACAAAGGAACTGAATTTGCACTTCAGGTGTATTCCTATTAGTTCATTCTAGTGGTTAGCCATTTTTGTTACTTTATTTTTGTAGGTAGTGAGCCTCCCATTTTGGATAGTGATTCTTGGAAATGAGCTAGCCTTTTGTAATATCTTATAATCAGTTGTACTGTATTGTGAGTTAATCCTCATTGTGGTTTTTCCCACCTCGGGCTTTCCACATAAAAATCTGGTGTCTGTTGTGAATTGTGTTCATGTTTTGTTGATGATTCTTCTTATCTTAATTATTGTATTTTTTGGATTGGTTGGATGTTATATGTTCAATAAGTTTAAGAATATATTGATTCACCCCCCCTCTCATTATATTAGATATTTAACAATTGGTATCAGAGCTTGGTTTCTCTAGAGAAGTCTAACAACTTGAGGGAGATCTTTAAGATTTAACAGATGGAGGATTATGTAGAACTCCAGACTGCTCTTGACGATCTAGACAAAACTAAAAATGAGAATAAAGATCTGAAAGAGAATATCAATGAGGCAAATGAATGTGTCCAGAAGTTGAAGGAATAATTAAGGAAGTTTAAAGAAAGACATAGAGAAGTTAGTGACCAATAGAAACAAGAAAAAGAAGACATTATCGGACTAAAGTTGCAAGTGGAAGAAAACAAAATAATTAAAGAATGACTGAATACAAAAATAAAGAACAAGTCCGATGAATGTTCCAGACTTGAGAAAGAAGTAGTAAATCTAAGAGTAGAATTAAAAAAGGAAAAGTATGTGAGGATATTTTCAAGACAAGTTCCACTAGGCTTGATGAACTACTGATTGCTGGACAAAAACCCTCTAAATATAAAGGAGGACTAGGATTGGAAATAGGTGAAAGTTCTAAAGCAACAAAAGATCAAAAGAATCAAGAAAAAGGAAAGTGGAAAAGGAATCAAGAAAGAAAACCACCTATTAGATAGCCAAATGCACAAAGGTACCTATCTTTCAATGGCACTTACTTCTCTTGCAACAACTTTGGGCACAAGGAAATTGAATGTAGAAGCAGGTTGAATCATTTTTTCGGTCCTTTTCCCAGACAATGCTATGCCTGTAATAAGCTTGGACATAGAGCTAGTGAATGCAGAACTCAGGTGAAGAACTAGTTTAATGGAGGAAGGATGAATCAAAAATTTGTTGGCTATTTCTATACATGCAATAAATATGGGCATAAGGAAAATCAATGTAGAGAAAGGTTTAATGGAATTTAATCAGGTCAATTAAGTGTTTTATGTTACAACTGCAACAAACCATGACTTATTTCAAAAGTATGCAGAAGAAAAAAGGGAAAATAGTCAATTCCAAAAAAGAAGAATGAACCTGAGAAGAAGGTTGACAAGGAAGAAATTAAGCAGGAAATGAGAAAAGTATGGAAAAATAAAGAAGAATCAAAGACTATTTATGCATTTGTACCCTCATCTGGTGTAGATGATCCCTCCGATAACTAGACCTAGCATGGTCTTAGGGGGATCTTTAGTAGAAAATCCTTAAAATCCCTGATTGCAAGCGTGTCAGACCTGTGACATGAAATAGAGTTGTAAGAAATTAGTATGTAGAGAATTTGAAAAATAAATAGGATGAAAAGAGGCTTGAATGATCGTTTGTAGAGCATATTAGGGTTTTATAGCACAATTAAAGGAATTTAGCATCTTTTTTGAATTTGAGTGCATTAAATGTGAATTAGGGCATCACATTAATCTATAAAGCAAGATTATGAAGGAATTTCAAACATTTGTGCATTTGAAATAAGTGAAGAGTGGCCTAGAGTAATTCAAAAGTGAATTGAGGAGTGATTGATGCAAACCCTAGTTTCGGAAAATTGCAAAGAAAAAGGTATTTCTCAATTTTGTGTTATTGCGATTTTATGAAAATTATTTCCTAAATTATTTTAAGATCTTGAAACATAGAAAATGGCAACTCTCATGGTCATAAAAACAACATAAAGACCTAGACCCTCATAGAGAAAATACTTGATGAAGGTATTTTAGGATTACCCTGAAGGCACTTTTTCTTCAATTCCACATGGCATCATGTCGACCGAGGATACCAGAATGTACATTAGGGTTAAGTCAGAAGAATTCAATCATATGATTTTGATTGATATATGGATGAATGAACTCACTAATGATAATATTTGGTTAAAACCTGAATATTCAAATATTGTGGAGATGAATTTCGATCGTTGGAAAAAAATTCAGAATTTTAGCTCTATAGTGGATCACCCATATGTAAAGTCAGTTCTTAGTAGAATGTATGATCAATTATTGTGGACCAATGAACCGCATTTGATATACAAGGAAGAAATTAAATCCATCACTAGAATTTGGGACACTAGACCAGTCCCTGTACTAATAAAAATGAAGAATTCAACAGTAATGAGTCTTATCGGTGCAACATATGACATAAGGGCTCTTGCTACAAAGACTATCACAAATCTATCCATGAATTATAAATCCATCATGATTGGCCACAAAATTTACTTCACTAATAGAGATTTTTTTTTTTCCATAGCTATCTAACTAGTTATGATATGTTCATAAATGGTATGAAGTATGATCTTTGTGAATTGCTTCGGAAACAACTACTCAAGAACTTGAGAAAGTCAAAGGAAAAGAAGTACCCATTTAAGTTTGGTTCTCTGATTGTATGCATGTTATTTTATTTTCTAAGAATGCTTCCAGGGAGATCTAGAACTGTGTGTTGGGACACATCCCAACCTATTGTACATCAAAATTTTGAGCATATGAAGAATCTGGGAAATGTGAATGATGTACAAAATTCCTTGACGGTATTATTTTCAGTTTTTAAGAATAATATGAATGAGAGATAGAATTTCAAGAAAATTGGTTGAGAAATACAAAGATGAAATTATATTTCATGTATCTTTTGATAAGTGTATGATAGAAGCGATTGAACCCTAGACCATCTGGATTTAGCCTTTGGGTTATGAAGTCTCAAAAGATGTTGTTGAAGAATATGTGCAACTATTTTTGAAAATCCCTAAGATTTGAATGAACCCTGGATTGGGACTTATGCAGAAAAATCCAGAGAAGTTTTCCTAGAGCAGCACAAAGCTCAAAGTAAGAAAAATGTGGAGAAAATGCTTAATCAATGTTTCACACCTAAAAAGTTAGCTCAAGAAAGAGTTTTTCAAGGATAAAAGTCTACAGAAATACCCAATGTAAGGAGATCCAGTAGGACCCCTCCTTCCATACCTGCTTTTGGTCCCACTACAATGAAGCATGTACCTAGCACTGCAGATATAGGCAAAGGCTCGGTCCCCTCCAGACCTACTACTAGATTTGGAAAGAGGAAAGGTGTTCCTCTGGTAGCCCTTGTCAAAAGAAGAAAATAGAAGGCTACTAGAGAAAATAATATCAGAATTACAGATGATCAAGAGGAAGAGGAAAAAGACCCTACTACAAAATTTACAAGAAAGAGAAGGGCTAGTGTCTCCTCTGGTGAAGGTTTATCACAAGAAACCAGTGTTGGCTCAAGAAAATTCCACTATGTCATCATTTGAAGACACTGATGAACAAGATATTAAAGATACAAAGAAGACTAAATTTGAAGAGGAAGTTTCTTTGGACCAAGAAAAGAAGAGCATCTCCCCAGTAAGACCTGGTTCCCCTCTTAAACATGATGTTTTGTTAAATAATATGTTGAATCAAGACAATACATGGTGAAGTCCACTGCTGAAGTGTATAATTTGGCAGAAAAAGAGGATAAAGAAACAATTATTTTGGCCCTTATCAAATATGTTATCATTTTGGAAGCTAAATGGGACAACATCATTTGTGTTTTTCTTGAAAACTTTTGGGAAATTTTAAGGAAAAGGAGAGTAGAGGAAGTCGAGTTCCAAGAGAAAATAAGAAACAAATCCTATAAAGGAATTGCACTCTCTCTAACTCTAGATAACTTAGAATCTTTGAAGAAGATTTGTGCTAAGAATTTAAGGAGAAAAGAAGAGTCAATGTCCTGATGACAAAAGATAAGAAATAAATCAAAGAAATAAGGAAGGAAATAATAAGCATTATCAGGGACACTGCAAAAAAATATGGCATGATTGGTGCATCCGGTTCAGCCTTGAAACCTAGAAAATGAACTTCTACATAAGTTGTTGAATAACCTCCTTCCAGTGCTACAAATGAAAATGAACCTTGGGAAATGGATGACACCAATGTTCCTCTGAAAACCGGTAGTACAGGTGTTCTACTGGAGATTAATGTTGCTAATAAGAATTTGGAAATAGAAAAACATGCTAAAGAAAATATTAAAGTAGAAGTTCCTATTGCCACCCCTATGGTACACTCCAAAGAAGATAGAGATAAGGGATAAGAAAAGAAGGAAGAAGGAAAAGAAGAAGAGAAAATTGAAGAAGAAAAGATAGAGGAAGAAAAATTGGAAGAAAAATTTAAAGAAAAGGAAATGGAAGAGGAGAATGCAGAAAATAAGAATGTAGAAAAGGAGAACGTTGAGGAAGAAAAGGAAGAGGAGGAAGTAGAAAACAAAAATATTGAATCTGTTGCAGGAAAGAATGAAGAAGTATCCCAACAAATGGTAGAATCAAAAAATTCCACTAGAGAATCTTCTTCTGGTGATAATTTTCTGGAAGGACTATTGTCTAAGAAGATAAGATTCCAACCAGTAGTTCCTTTGGAACTCTTGCAACTTCCAATGAATCAAGGTCTTGCATATTTAAACAAGATTTATTTTGTGCACAAATTGGTGTTGGACGATGTATTTCATGCATCTAGTAGAAGATAAAATATTGGAGATGCATCAAAAAGGGACTAAGTTGATTGAAGATGCTATTAAGGCCCTACAAGATGTTACAAAAGATACATTTATTGACATATCTCTTTCTCTGATTGAGAATTGGAGGCTTCTATTGGACTCCTTTAAGGAGCATGCTACAAGTCTTATTGAGAAAAAAAATAGGATGAAGAGAAGTTAAATGAGCAAAATTTGTTGATCCTTCATGAAAAATGTGCCTCGACACATGCCAATGTAGAGAAAAGCCTTGAAACTATGAAGGCTTGTGAAGCTATAGCCAATTCTATGCTTACATATTGTATAAGGTGGCCTAATGCCACTTAATGCATAAAATATCTCATGGACTCCATTGAGTCCCAGTTGACCACTATCTTTGGCACCTATAATGCATCAATGGACAAAGATAGATCAACTTGGAATGCTATTTCTACGCACAGAGAAAATCTCATTATGCTACAAAAGCATAAAGAAGACATAATAGAAAAAATCAGCTTACTTTCTGATAATGTGAGAGTGGAGTATACCCTAGTAGCCAATGTTTTGGCTAAAGCTGAGAAATTGGACAAGATAAATCTATCTTCAGATACTATGGATGAAGCTAAAGAAAATTGTATTGCTTTAGAATCTTTGAACAAGTTGTTGTTGTCTGCTAAGAAGAGTTGGGAGAATGGAAAAATGACCTAGCAAGGCATTCTATAGGAACTACAAAGTGCCCCCTCCTCTGGGTGAATTTTTTTTTCTTCTAGTTATTTGCAAAAGATAACTCCTTGGGGGGAGTTCATAAGTTGATTCCATATGTTTGGTCATTCCAGACCAAATTTACATATCTTTCATGTTTTTTTTATCTTTCTGTTATTTGACCTTTATCCTTGATGTCAAAGGGGGAGAAGAGGCATGAGAAGTAGAGCACAGTCTGTACAGTTTTGTATATTCTTTTTTTTTGGCACATGTTGCCATCAATGAAAAAGGGGGAGATTGTTGGAATAATGAAGATCATATTCTTATCAAAAAAAAAAAATTCATTGATGTCACCATGATATATGAAGACTCTACATCGTACCAATTCGATATTCTGAACCAGTAATAAAGAATCAACCTTCATTATTTTTCTTCGGAATCATCTTCGGGAAATTGCTGCTACTTTAGTTTTTGAGAAATAGTCTCTGATTGAGAAATGCATACATTGACAGAAACTCATAACCACGGACATTCATGGTTATCTCTGGCATCAATTTTTTTCTTGACTATTAGGTCTATTGTTGGCCGACCTATCAAACGGATAAAGATGTAATGGATTAGTTTTTGTTTGTATAATCCATGCCAATAGCTATAGATTTCCATACATTTGGATTATCAATTGAGAAGATTTGTTAAGGTGACCCGATTGTAATCTTTGACAATCAGATATATATATACAAGACACTTTTTGAAGAGTTGAAGAGATAGAAGATATGGTGTTGAGCGAATATTAGCAGGATACAAATGAAAGTGAATAAGGTGAAGTGTAATCTGTTGGCATGTGAATTTTCTTAAATTACAAAGGAGCTGAATCTGTACTTGAGGTGTATTCCTATCAGTTCATTCTAGTAGTTAGCATTTTTTGTTACTTTATTTTTGTAGGCAGTGAGCCTCCCATTTTGGATAGTGAGTCTTGGAAGTGGGCCACCCTTTTGTAATATCTTATAATTGGCTATACTATATTTTGAGTTGATCCTCACCATGGTTTTTCCAACCTTGGGTTTTCCACATAAAAATCTGGTGTCTCTTGTGCATTGTGTTCATTTCTGTTGATTATTCTTCTAATCTTAATTATTGTATATTTTGGATTGGTTGCATGTTATATGTTCAAAAAGTTTTAGAACATACTGATTCACCCCCCCTCTCAGTATATTGGATATTTATAACTAGTTATATTATATTGTGATCTAATCCTCACCATGGTTTTTCCCATTTTTTGGGTTTTCCACATAAAAATATTAATGTTCATGTGTTGTGTGTTTTTATGTTCTTCTAATGCTCTTTCTCATTCTTATTGTTATATGCATTGGAGTAATTAGATCTTGTATGTTCAATAAGTTTAAGAAGATAGTGATTGACCCCCCTCTCAGTATCTTGGGTGTTCAACATATTGTACCTAACATCCATCAAGATCTAGGCCTCTTTAACAAGTACATCTAGTTGCACCTCAATTCTTGTGATATTATCCACAAAAAGATTTAAAATGACATAATTTATGAGGCTGATTGTTCTCTTAAAGTGTTAGAGAATAACTCCCAACTCATCTTTCCAAGTAGAAAAATCCTTCAATTCACCCTCATCATTTAGTATCTTTAGCATACCATTCCCCTCCATGTCTCTAAACATCTTAAATTTATTTTGCAGTTGCATACCCAACTTACCATGAAATGTTATAATTTCACTTAACAAATCAACTACCTTTATCAAATCAAGGATGTTACTTGGAGCCTCAGAATCGTCTTGCATATTTGGCATCATTTCTTTGAGTGCTCCAACCCTAGCACTCTACTTTCTCCAATCATTCTTGAAAGCACTTTGGACTTGCAAATTTCTCTTGTGGGCCTCATGAATAATTTTATAAACATCCCATACATTGTCAGACTTGTGCACTAATTTTGTAACCCTATGCTTAAGAATTCCATCAAAAATGTTATTAGCAACCTTGGTAGTTTGCTCCTTGGCCTTCTTAATATTATCTTTCTCTACCTACAATTCCTTCTTTAAACTTCAGATTCTCAATTTTAAGGTTTCTTTATGTTGAGAAAACAAATCAGAGGAAGAAGTTGTTGGAGAAGGCAAATCTCTTTGTGTTGAGCTAGCAGTAGTAGCAACTCCTATATTATGCTCATCCAAAAACTTGTACTTATCCGATAACTTCTCATATTTTTCCTGTGAAATATAAGTTGTGTGTACACATAGCATAGCAACATGCATAGTAAGTTGTACAACTACAGCAGTATTCATATCAATAGCTCTTTCTATAACCACAACACCAATTTCTTGCTCCATAGACTTGATCACCTTGGGTTTCCTAGTATTCAGTGACATAGACCATATTGCAAGGGTATGCAATTTTGGACAATACCCTGAACCAAACACCTTATTGTCAAATATTTTCTAAAAAAATAGACATTGGGATCCTTTGTTATTGCATCTAATGCAATAACATATGTAAGCTCCCACCTAGGAAATAATAAAAATCCACTTCTTTTCACAAAATCCCTTGCCTCTTGGTGTGATAGAGCAACAATTTCTTTCATTATTTTATCTTCTTCCTCTTCAACTTCTTCTTACAATGAAGGATTAAAAATTGCTTTTTATTCCTCTATCCTCTTTTTGATGTCATGGCTTCTCAATTGGATGAAAAATTCCCTGAATTCCTTAGTTTGGAAAAATGTGTCATCACTCATGAAATCCCTACAAGTTTTTATTTTGACATAATCATCCTAATCTTCACAATAATCCCATTTTATTATCTTGCTACAAAGAAAAACAACATTTAAACCTATTGGAAAAACAAGGATAAACTATTGAGAGGGGAGGTGAATCAATTGTTACCAAAATCAAACTTATTCAACTTTAATCAACCTTTAATCTCAGATCTAATAATTAACAGTGCAACCATAAATCAATAACATATCAGAGACACATGAACACCAAAATTTTATATGTGGAAACCCTATTAGGGGAAAAACCACATTGGATGTTATTCCACAAGACTATACCCTGTTAGAAGTATAATGAAAAATGAATAAGGAATGCACTTGCATTCAGGCACACTGCCCATAATTTACTGCTCAGAGGAAGGCTCACTTTCTTACATACAATAATCAAATTAAATCCATCTTATGAACATGAATTGAGAAATTAGCTTCTTCACAAGCCTTATTATAGTTCCAATTAGGCACAAATACACTTCACTCAACCTTCTTCACAATCTGCTCTTCTCTTGAATGATTTCACATACACACACTAAGAATACCTTGAGCACACTTAAAAATAATTAAACAATCACTCTTATATATCCACCACATAGATTTAAATCAACTACTCTGTTGGCCACAAATAAATAATGAATTACAACTATCGGCCTCAATACATACATAAATCTTAATGTGCACCAACACAAATTAGTCACAACATAGTGAGGACCCAAACAAACACCTTTGAACATGCCAAAAAGTAAATTATTAATCCTCATGGATCCACAACACACTACCATCAACATGTCAGCCAAGAACATGAAAAATTTAGCACACATCAAAAAAATATCTGATATGCGAATGTATAGCAAGGATAGATCATTATCTAGACTCATCAATGAACATCACAAGAACATGTGCAACAACTGAAATTTCTAGAATTTTATCCTCTTCATCCAAGAACACCTGCTACAATAGCAAAATGACTCTAGGAACATAGAAATTCATAGCTTTCTCAAATAATGATGCATACCACTGAGACTTTCAGACAACATACTAGATAGGTTGAGCAAAAAACCCTTTAGTGTGCACCACCTAATTATCAAATTACAATACTTACCACCACTTTGACCTTCTCAGCTCTACTAGCTATCTATAATATATTTTTTTTACAATTTTCTCAATCTCCTTGATATATATAGCTTTAAGCATCAAAAATGCTAATAGTGTTGACATTAGTGACAACCACATATCAGAAATGCAATCACAAAATCCAACAATATCCCCCTTTGGCATTGATGGAAACACATGATGTTATCTCCTCCTTAGATTCTGAACTCTTTTCTTGTTATCTCCTTCCACTTTATTCTTCTCTCATGTTTTTCAAATTTCTTCTCTCCCCCTTTGACATCAATGGAAAAGGTACACATTCTCTGATCCTCACATTTAACACATCTGAATACTCCACCTGAGTAGCATCAACCACAACATCAATCCAGAATAGGATATAGCTATGAATTCATGGACTGATGCAAGGACCTGCATCACTTATTTTGATTAGGAGGGGAAATCACCCCTAACTTGCCTCTAAGATACTCAAAAGTATCCTTAGGCAATGGCTTAGTAAATATGTCTGCAATTTTATCCTTGGTAAGTATATACTCTAGTCTAGCTTCTTTGTCACTTACTTTGTCTCTCAAAAAGTGATATTTGATGGATATATGCTTTGTCTTTGAATACAACATTGGATTCTTAGAAATTTTTATGGCACTTGAATTGTCACAGAATATGGCAATGAGTTCTTCATACTCAATTCTGACATCTCTCAGCATTTGCCTCATCCATAGTACTTGAGTACAACTATTTGCAATAGCAATATATTCTGCCTCAATAGTAGATAATGAAATGGAATCCTTCTTTTTTCTTAGCCAAGATACCAACTTCTTTCCTAAGAAGAATGCATTTCCACTGGTATTCTTCTTGTCATCCATATCTCCTACCCAATCAGCATTAGTGAAATCACTTAGGATAAGATCATCATCCCTAGGATACCAAAGACCAAGATCAATTGTCCCTTTCAGATATCTGAAGATTCTTTTTAGAACAATCACATGAGACACTTTAGGATCAGCTTGATATCTGGAAACCATGCATACAAAATTCATTATATCTAGCCTGGTTTGAGTCAAATAGAGTAATCCACCAATCATCGAATTGTATCTTGTTTTATTTTCTTTAGGACAATCATAATTTTGTGTAAGTTTGCATCCAGTTATCATAGGTTTACCAACTAGCTTTGAGTCTTCCATGCCAAACTTTTTAAGTAACTCTTTTACATATTTAGACTGAGATACAAAAGTCCCATCATCTACCTAAGTGATTCGTAGTCCTAAAAATAATTTCAGCTCTCCTATCATTGACATTTCAAACTCACTTTTCATTTCATCAAAAAACTTCATACATTAATCATCATCACCTTCAAAAATAATGTCATCAACACAGACCTCAATGATTAATTCTTTATTTTGATCCAACTTGAAATACAAATTATTGTTAGTAGTACCTTTATTGAATCCAAATTTCAAAAATTATTTATCCAATCTAGCATACCAAGCTCTAGGGGCTTGCTTAAGTCCATATAGAGCTTTCTTAAATTGGCATACCATGTTTTCTTTGTCAGTCAGTTTAAATCCATCTGGTTGTTCAACATAGACTTCCTCTTCTAGCTCACCATTTAGAAATGTTGACTTTACATCCATCTAATAGACTTTGTAATTATTGAAAGTAGCATAAGCAAGAAATAATCTTACAACTTCAATTCTAGCAACAAGAAAAAAAAATTATTCAAAATCAATACCTTCCATTTGTGAGTACCCTTTGCAAACTAGTCTTTCTTTGTTTCTGACCACTTCACCTTGTTCATTTAGCTTATTCTGAAACACCCATTTGGTTCCAATCACATTCTTGTTCTAAGGTCTAGGAACAAGATCCCATGTATCATTTTTCTCTATCTGCATTAGTTCTTCTTTCATGGCTTCCATTAAATATTCATCTTTGCATGTTTCATTGATATTGCTAGGCTCAGTTTTGGAAATTAGACAATACTCTTCTAAAATTCTTCTTCTAGTTTGCACACCTTTGCTCTTATCTCCTATGATATGACTGACAGAATGATTTCACCTTAGGGTATGTGCAGGATCATGATGGGCCAAAAAGTGGCAATATGTAAGCCATATAATGGCCCATGTGGCTGACGACTTTTTTTTTACCCAAAATTGATGAAATGGAAAGGGTTTTTAGAGGAGATTCTCAACTTTCCACCAATATAAATTATGCATTACTTTGAATTTAATAAATAATTATTATTCATTTTCTATTAGAATTACGAATAAAGTCCTGATTGATAGGTTGATTGAAAAAAATCTATAACTTTCAAATGGTATCACATTTTTTGAATCCAAAACATGCATCACATTCTATGCTTTGCATACTATAGGATTAAAAAAAAAATTGAATTTCATGAATTTTTGACCAAGTTAAGGTGGTTAGACAGATGAGCTTTTATATTTTTAAAAGTTGTAATAAAATATTCATAATTAAGTATTTACATGGAAAAAAACTATAAAAAAATATGCATCGCATCGGGACATGAATCCTCTACTTATATCTAAAATATTATAAAAAAATATTATCATTTTATTGTGGTTAGGGTGATCACACAGACACCTACTTCTTATTTTTACCTTGAAATTTAAATACTACTGCCTTGAAATTTCCAATTTTCACCAAATAGATTTTAAAAAAAAAATAAAGGTCTAGTAGTTTAGAAACTATATTCAATTTGCTACAAATTCTATTTTTACATTTTTTTGAAATAATATTTTTGAAATAATATAGATAACTTATTCAAATTTTTACATCAAGTTGTCTAACTCTGATTTTTTATCTTTTTATTGCCACTTAAGGGCCTATTTTTTGCATGATTATCCTACACATACCCCTTACATACTTGGGAGTTTTAAGATTTTCTCTGACTTCTTATTCTTTTGTTCTTTCTTCTACTAGTTTCTGCTTCTTGATTCTCTTGGTTCACCAGAACAATATGAAGTTGATTCTATGTCTGAACATTATTTCCATTGTTAGTACTATCATGTTGATCATCTGAATCATATCCACTACTTCTACATGGTCTAGCAATATCTTCATCAACTTTGACATTTGCACTTTCAACCATTTTCTTTAACGTTTTATTAAAGCATCGGTAAGCTTTTCTCTTAGTAGAGTAACCTAAAAATATTCCTTCATCACTTCTAGCATCAAACCTGCCTATATCATCATCTCTCTTGATGTAGCATTCAGTAGGCTTATAACCAAACCATCGCTCAAAAGGGGTCTTACCAAAATTGTTGTTGACATTCACCTAGTTAATGGTATACACAACAATACTTACCACTTCTCTCCAGTAGAAATGAGGTTTTCCTTCCACCATCATGGTTCTAGTAGTGTCTAGAATGGTTATGTTATTAATTTCAACAACTCCATTTTGTTAAGGGGTCTGAGGAACAAACAGTTGTCTTTGAATTCCATGCTCTTCATGGAAAGAATTGAATTCTTGGGAAGTGAATTCATCACCTCTGTCTAACCTTAGGCATTTGATCTTCTGACCTATCTCATTTTCTACGATAACTTTGAAGCTTTTGAAATTTTCTAATGCTTCATTTTTTTCTCTTAAGAAAGCAACCCATATCATTCTATAGTATCATCAATAAGAAACATAAAGTACCTTTCACCTTGAAGACTTTTGATTCTAGATGGATCACATAAATCAATATGTATCAAGTCTAGTATTCCATTAGAGTTGTACTATTTTCTTCGGAAAGAATTTTTGGTATGTTTTCCCATCTGGCATTCCTTACACATAGTGTTAGTAGGCTTCATTAACTTAGGAAGATCTCCGACTACTTGAGTAGATATTATCTTGACAATGTTATCAAATTTCACATGACACAACCTCTTATTCCATAACCAGCTGGCATCAATTTGAGCAATTAAACAACTTTCACTGGCAGCACTCAAGTAGAAAATATTACCTTTTGTCTTTATACCTAAAGCAATCATATTTCAAGAACTTCCCCTTGTTCTGCACTTACCATCCTTGAATTGAAGATTATAACCCTTGTCTACCATATGTCCAACACTCAACAAGTTATGCTTTAAGCCTTCTACATAAAAAAAATCATCAGTATTGTGCTTACCACCAAAAGAAATAATGCCTCTACCACGAATCACACTAGAAGTGTTGTCTCCAAATATTACAACACCACCATCATAGTTTTCCAAGCTTACAAACTTGCTTTTGTCACCAGTCATATGATGTGAGCATCTGTTGTCAATTACCCACTCATCCTTTTCTTCAATTTTTCTGTAAGAGTTTTCTCAACATTCACTTTACTAGCAGATTCAGTGGACACTTGACCATTTTCTTTGATAGCAATGAATACCCATTCATCTTCATTTCCAATTTATTTATCAGATTCATCATCAATAACACCTTATTCAACATAATATAATTTCTTTTGAAATCTAGTCTTCTTAGGTTTGTACTTAGAAACTCTTTCAAAACATCTTGTTGCAAAATGACCTATCTTACTGCAAGAAAAGCATTTGATAGGTAAATTTCCTTTGTACTTACCATGACCTCTGGATTCTCTTTTCACAATCAATGCTTCCAGATCTTCTCATTCTTTTTCTTCATCTTCAATCTTTTTCATCTCATCTTCATATTTGAATGTCCTTTTTGAACTCTCTCCCAGATTGTATCTTTGTTGGCTTTTCCCAGATATAGTAGCTTTGAATGCAGACTTGGTCTTAGGAGTAGATTCACCAAATTGACTTAACTCAAAGGCAACAAGTTTTCCAATCAGCATGTATCTTGTCACATGTGTCACTATATTGAGCTCATCAATAGCATGAGCTCTTATTTTGTAGGAGGGAAGCACAGATCTAAGTATCTTATCCAAAATTTATTTTTCATCCCAAGTTCCACCAACACATATAATGCTCATCGCCAGTTCATTTATCTTTTGATAAAAAGAGAGGATGTTCTCATATTCACTCATCTTCATGTCTTCCCACTTGCCTTTGAAACTTTGTAACTTAGCACTTTTCACTAGTGCATCTCCTTCATATAATGTCCCCAACTTTTTCTAGATCTCATGTGCAGTCTTCAATCCTATCACATTTTTCATCTCTGAATTTCTCAAAGAACTCAACAATACTTCAATGGACCTAGTATTATCTTCTTCTTGCTTGATCTCATCTTCAAAGGATGAACCATTCTAAGGAATAGTATATGCACTTTGTGTGATCTTCTAGAAAGGTTTTCCATGGCACTTAAAATGACACTCCATTCTGAATTTCCATAAACAGTAGTTTGTACAATCGAATCTAAGACTATCCTTCCTATATGATGCCATCTCAGATCACCTCAATTTGTTATTATTCTTCAGAGAAACTAGCTCTAATACCAATTCTTGGAAAATAAGGATAAACAACTGAGAGAGGGGGGTGAATCAGTTGTTACCAAAATCAAACTTATTCAAATTTAATCAACACTTTAATCTTAGATCTGATAATTAACAATGCAACCATAAATCAATAACATATTAGAGACACATGAACACCAATATTTTATACGTGGAAAACCTATTAGGGAAAAAACCACTGTGGATGTTAGTCCACAAGATTATACCCTGTTAGAAGTATAATGAAAAATGAATAAGGAATGAACTTGCATGTAGGCACACTGCCTAGAGCTTACTTCTCAAAGGAAGGATGACTTCCTTACAAAAAATAATCAGATAAAATCCATCTGATGAACATGAACTAAGAAATTAGCTTCTTCACAAGCCTGATTACAGTTCTAATTAGGCACAAATACACTTTTCTCAACCTTCTTCACACTGTGCTCTACTCTTGAATTATTTTGACCTTTATTCACACATGTATTTCACATACACACACCGAGCATACCTTGAGCATAGTTCAAAATGAGTAAACAATCTCTCTTATATATCTACCACACTAATTTACATCAACTACTCTATCAACCACAAATAAATAATGAATTACAGCAGTCGACCTCAATACATACATGAATCATAATGCGCACCAACACAAGCTAGTCACAACATAGTGAGGACGCAAAAAAACACCTTTGAGCATGCCAAAAAACAAAATATTAATCCTCATGGATCCGCAACATGCTACCACCAACATGTTAGCCAAAAACATGAAAAATCAAGATCACATCAGAAAAATATCCAATCATGAACACTCTGATCAATGCAAATGTACAAAAAGGATAGATCACGATCTAGAATCATGAATGAACATAACAGGAACATGCACAACAACTGAAGTTACTATAATTTCATCCAAGAACACCTACTATAGTAACAGAATGACTATAGGAACATAGAACTTCATAACTTTCTCAAATATTGATGCGTACCACTGAGACTTTTGAACAACATACTAGATAGATTGAGCAACAAACCCTTTAGTGTGCACCACCTGATTATCAACTTACAACACTTACCACCACTCTGACCTTCTCAGCTTCACTGGCTGTTTGCAATAATTTTTTTAACAATTTTATCAATCTCCTAGATATATACAGCCTTAAGCATCACCAATGCTAATAATGTTGACATCAATGACAACCACATATCAACAATGCAAACACAACATCCAACAAAACCATCTTCCATATTAGGTGAGGGGAATCTTTGGTCAACTTCTTGTTCCATGGGAACATGCTCATCAGATTCTTCCGGTACATAGTCTTCACCACCTTGCACAGTTGTTGAATAAGTCACCAATGGGGTGACTCTAGGTTTCTTACCTATCTCCTTGGTTTGCACTTGAATTCCTTGAGCTATGGAGTGAGCTGATTGGCTCCTCTCTTGTGCATCATGATGCTCCTTGGCTACTTTAGCTTTTATCTCAGCCCCTTTAACCTTATCGAAAAAGATTTTATCCTTCAAATCCCCCAACATCACTTTAGCTTGAACATATTGGTCCTTAATTTCAAAATAAGGACTCACATAAATGGGGTTCTCATTTAATATATTCTCTTCTATTGAACATATCTTTGTCCATTCATTTTTTCATTCTACAATCTTCTCATCAGAAGATATATTTTTAATCACATCCTCTATATATTAGAATTGATGTTGCTTGTCAGACCTTCCTCTAGCTTTCATCTCTACATCAATAACTCCCTTAGAATCATACTATCTTACTATATCTTGTTTCATCCTATAATTATTCAAAAGAGTGCCAAACCTTTTAATCCCTTTCTTTGACAAGCATAAAAGTATGCAAATCCACACTTATGGTTTATTAGTGATTCCTTTCTAGCATTTCTAAAATTATCTTTGTCCATGGCATCCAATTGCCACATTATTTCCATAAATGCCTATTTGTGATATACATATATAGGTAGTTGATGGGGTGGCACTAGAGATCCATAGATCCTGATTGTAGCGTAGCTAGTGTGTATATACCATTCCCCCAATTGAAATTTTGTGTTATGTTTTCTTTAAACTCCAAAGGCCTCAAAATTTATGTTACACCCTTTCATATTCTATATGAGGGTTTCAAGCCCAATTCCTCCATCACACCAAACTTGAAACCATTGTAGAATGTAGCATAATTGGAATCTGGATGGTGTATATCCCAACCGTGTGTCCACATTTGCATAGGAAATTCATTGTCTTGGTTGTCCCTTTGTCTCAATATCACTAAATTTCTCTATACTTTTCTACCTCTCCACAATAGAATGTGCATCAACAATGAATAATGTCTGCAAGATGATGGAGGCTTTGCATCCTTTAATTCTATCAAACAATCATGAAGTTGATTAGCTATATAGGAAGTATAATCAAAGGTCCTATTTTGATATTTTTTCTATATGTCAATAGCCATAACCATTAGAGAGATATCCATCTTGATATCGAATTTCTTGTGCAAAAATTGGCACAATGCATAATCTATGTTCTTAAAGTAATCATTAAAGTCATCACAATCAAAAGGCTCAAACTCCTTAGTCCCAAATGGTACATCTCTCTTGTTGAATTCATTCCTTCTATGCCTTGGTAGAACATTCTTTCTATACAAAAATTTATTCTTCTCATATTCCTAATACAAGGTAAAAAACTTAATTGATTCGATCGCAGAAGGGTTTAACTTAAAGACCTCAACTATTTGGCTTCTTGTAATACCCAACATGGGAGCTCCATCTATAGATTTTCTGATTACCCAGTCATTAAGGTTGTACCATCTAGACAATGTCAAATGAAATCAACCTCCATAAAGACATTTGGGAAAATTAGCTTGCCAATGTCACATGTCTAGAGATGACATGTGTGGTGACTAGAAAATATTCTATTGAAATCATAAAGAAACAAGTCTCAACCACTCTAAGTTAACACAAAATTACCAACCTCAAAATCCAAGTCTTCAAAATGGCTTGTCAGTACACCCTCACCAATTTTCCTCTTCCCAATTGGTTTGACCTCTGTAGTTGGATCTTCGGAAGCCTCCTCCATAAACCTAGAGTAATCTCTCTTCATAGTCCTTTTCTTCCTAGAAGCTTCAGGAACCTCTGGCTTAGGTTTATCATCCCAGGGTTTTGGATTTTTAGCCCTCGTTTGTTTGGTTTTTTCTTAGGTGTGGAAGACTCACTAGGTTCACTCATTTTAGATTGTCTTATGGAACTAGGGTTTCAAAATAATTGAGAATTATAGCCTTAATTCTTTAAATTAAAAGGTTTAGACTTAGTTTCAATAAATTTTATCCTATCCTCCAAACCCTACGTGAAATAATTACAATTCCCTTTTCAAACAAAGGATAGCGACCCTAACTACAAACCCTAGCAATTCACCCAATTCTCAAACTACCCAGTACTATAAAATCACTCAGAGGGGCATATAAAATTGACTTACCTAGGATAACTAGAAGTTTGTTCTTTGAATTATCTTCACCTAAAACTTTCCTTCTCCTTTTCCTAAACTTGACCAGTTATTTATCTTTTGAACAATTGCAATTGTGAAAGAAAAGGACCAACTACCTCCTTTAAAGCTCAAAAATGGAGCATCTTCACCATTAATGCTTGAAAGAAATCTCGTGCAAGCAAATAAAAAATTTATCCATTTAGGTTTGAATTTAGACCATCAATCTTTCTGATTTAAAACATCATCAATGGTCCTCCTTATTCATCACCCTTTTCTTTCCACTTTCATGCTTTCAAACAATAATGATAGCTTAAGAAGCTACCACATAGCCACTCCACGTTTCTCAATAGTCCTTTCGAACTCGATCGCTCATTGGTGTAGCTCTATCACTTGATCAAATGGAAGAGTGATGCAAAGAGTAGCCCCGATTGATGGAATCTTTTCTAAAATATTCGCCCATCATCCATCACTTGTTGATGTATTGTTGCAAAGCTATACTCATAATTTAGTGATGTGAAGACCCCTAGTGATGCAAAGAGATTGCTTTTGTACATCACTCATCGTTGAAGTTGATTTGGAAAAGAAAAGGCTTTCAGTGATGGGTGATATGGGTGACAACACAAGATGTTGACAAGTGGTATGATCATAGCCCATGGTTGCTTACCTCCCATCACTCGTTGCTAAAATTAATTGAACGACAAAGAATATTCTATGATGCAAAGGACCAACATGATGCGAAGGAACATTACATACCATCATGCGTCACGGTAAAAATTTATTGACCATAAAGACTTTAGTGATACGAAGGATAGTAGTGATGCAAGGATAACCCAAGCCATTATGCATTGTAGAAGTGAAATTAAAAGGAATTTTTTTTATAGTGATACACAATATGAAGGGGAATTTGGTTCAACACTCATCGTGGAAATGAAATTGATAAGTAATAAAGTTTCAGCGACGAGTGATACAAGACTTTAAGTGGTGGTATTTGAGCACATGCGTTAAAGGTTGTTCTTAAAGTGGGGTCACCTAGGCAAGACGAAGAAGAGGGACTTAATAGGAATTCAAACCACACTCGAACATGGACATAAAAGTAAAATATTTTAGAGCCCCAACTTTACAAAATATCAAAACCCCTAACCAAGATAATAGAAAACACCACACGACAGGGTAAACAGGAACCTTAGGCAGGGCCAGTCAATACATGGATTCTAAAGGATCAAGTTGTTTTAAATTGGCCAAAAATTACCATAGCAAGTAAAATGAGAATTAGACCAAAGAAAAAGGATTAGAAAAGGGGAAAATATGCTAAGTAAAACTCACCCAATAACATAGAACCCTAAACCCATTCATCATTTCAAACCAAGAAGCCACCATGATAAATACATTCAGACAAGTGGAAACATGAAAAATTGAGGGTTCCACCAGCCCGAGGACAAGAAATATTTGGGAGGGAGGACCTGTCATTTCTCCTTTCTAAAAATAGAACTTACTATTTGTGGTAAGTCTTATTATATATAATATTAGATTAGGACTTGTCGAATTTATTAGGAAATATTATATTTATGGTTTAAATATTCAAATCATATTTTATGGAAAAAATAAAAGTTAAAAATTAAAAAAAAAATATGCCAAGGAGGACATGGGTTTTGGAGGTTTCCCAAGATTTCTATTACTTGCCTTTTTGAGACTCAATTACTTGCAAGGAAATAGGCACATTTTCTTGAGAGTTCATTGGAGGATTTTGACAACTGGAAAAGGCAATCACTAATTTCAACTTACAAGATACTTTTTTTGTTGTGGGAGCCTCTTGGGTGCTCAAATATGCCTTTGAATTTTCTTGTTTTTAAATATTAGTTCAGTTTCATTTTTGGTATTATTACAAATTATTAGTCAAACTTGTGGAGAGGGAGGCTCAAGAACAGGATGTTTAAGGGTTTCCAAATGAACTAATGATGGGATTCATAGGTTCATTGTAGTGTAATATCACTCAGAGGTTACCATAGTGTATATCTAAGTTGTTACATTTCATTTCCAAAAGTTGTGTGTTGCAAGATAGTTGCATCTTGTATAATTCAGGTTTGTTTTAATTTTTTGGGTTGTGTAAACCATTGGAAAACTTGGAGGTTTTTTTTTTGTTGTTTCTAAAATTTATTTTCATGCTTTTTTCTATAGAATAATTTTGTGTGAATTTTGGAGAGTTGGTGTGACATTTTCTATAGTTCTCTATATGTATTTGAGTTTCTAGTTTGAAGATTTCTTGATGTAATTTACAACAAATGTTTATTTAGCAGAAAAAATGATGAAAAACCATGTCAAAATTTGGAATGAAACATTCTACATCAGTTGCATAAAATTCAATTTCAGTTTGGATTGTTTTAATAAAAAAATAATTCTACCTGATTTGCTCAATTTTAAGTTTTATAGAAATTACTATCCATATAGCTCATGAGTGATCTAGCATAATGCAGCTTCTTGATCCTTATCAAAGCACCACTTTTTTAAACATCATATTCAATGCATGAAGTTTGGTATTTGACATAAGATTTAATAATAAGGCCTCTTTACCTTATTGACTCAAATCCTTTTTAGTGTACTAACCTTTTTTATGTTTTATTGTGTTTTTATTACTTGTGTTATGTTTTTATGTGTCTAATTTGTATCTTTTGCATGTTTAATTTGTGTATTGTTATTTCCTTATGTCTTTTGTTTGTTTTCTTTGTGTCGTCATTATCATTGCTTTGTGTTTTTCATGTTTCATTACACCTCATGCATTTTTGTTCCTTTTTCATCACAATGTTGATTTTGTAGGATCTTGAGCCTAGGGGCTATCACATCCCCTAGATTCAATATATCCTACCTCTCCAATATTTGGATAAATAAACCCTTCTTGGCATATCCTTACTTTAGTATGAGCATGAGCATAAGTTCACACTTTAACTAAATTTGGGGCTAAATATAGAATCATAAATTATATCCCATACAATTTCACACTAGGTTTAGCTCCCCCTATGTGATTAGACCTAATTATCCTCTTAAACTACCCATTTTATGGTTTTTTTCAAAAAATAAAAATTAAATTGAGAATAATTAGTTAATATTTATTTAACAACATTAAAAGGTCCAAAATAGGTCTCGACTAAGGCATCCCACCCTTGTCCAACCTATTTTGGCCTAATTTATAATAATTTATTGCTGCTATATTAACATTTATAAATTTAAATTCATTTGCTGACTTTTGATAATTAATTTTATGAGGAAAAATAATAATTACATATAAATACAAGTCTTTTTACCATTTGAAATCCTAGTTAATTGATTGAGAAATTGAACATCCTAAAATCAATCAAGAGTAGAATAAGAAAAGTTTACAAAAAATTTCATCAATTAAAATTTATGTTTGCAATGCATCAAGTTTGTATGCGAGTTTGTTCATATTTTATATTCATTTAGTTTTTGAGTAATAACTATCGAATATTCAAGATACTGAGAGGGGGGTGAATCGATATCTTCACTAACTTATTAAAC
The DNA here is from genome assembly GCA_007115665.2 of Sequoiadendron giganteum. NCBI lineage: Eukaryota > Viridiplantae > Streptophyta > Pinopsida > Cupressales > Cupressaceae > Sequoiadendron > Sequoiadendron giganteum. Next base: position 231,446,962 of record CM021102.1, on the reverse strand, counting down.
AAACATCATCAATTCGCTTAATGCATATAAAAAATAAGAGTAGGAACAAAGTATGAAATCACACAACACATAGACACCAGAGTTTTATGTGGAAAACCCAATGAGGGAAAAACCATGATGAGTATTAGCTCACAATATATAATTATTTCAATACCAGATACAAAAGAGGCTCACTGCCAAGTACAAAATCTCACCACTTACAAGGACTCATAGTCCAAATAGAGAGGCTAACTTCCTACAAAAGATGATACAAACGAAATGGCTTACAACTAGAATGTGAACTGATAGAGTTACACCGGGTATGTGCAGGATCATGATGGGCCAAAAAGTGGCGATATGTAAATGATACGATGGCCCATGTGGCTGACGACTTTTTTTTACCCAACATTGATGAAATGAAAAGGGTTTTTAAAGAAGATTCTTAGATTTCCACCAATATAAATTATGCTTTAATTTGAATTTAATAAATAATTATTATTGGTTTTTTATTTGAATTATGACTAAAGTCCTAATTGATAGGCTGATTGAAAAACATCTACAACTTTCAAACAATATCACATTTTTTGAATATGAAACATGTGTCACATTCTATGCTTCACATACTATAGGATTAAAAAATAAAGAATTGAATTTCATGAATTTTTGACCAAGTCAAGGTGGTCAGACGTACGAGTTTTTATATTTTTTAAAATTTGTAATAAAAAATTCATAATTAATTATTTACCTAGAAAAAAATTACAAAAAAATATGCATCACATCGAGACATGAGTCTTCTACTTATACCTAAAATCATATTAAAAAATATTATCATTTTATTGTGGTTAGGGTGGTTAGAAAGACACCTACTTCTTATTTTTTCCCTGAAATTTAAGTACTACTGCATTGAAATTTCAAATTTTCACAAAATATATATTTTTTTAAATAAAAATAAACCTAGTAGTTTAGAAAATACATTCACTTTGATACAAATTCTATTCTTACATATTTTTGAAATAATATAGATAACTTATTCAAATTTTTACATCAAGTTGCCTAACTCTGATTTTTTTGAATTTTATTCCACTTAAGGGCCTATTTTTTCCATGATGATCCTGTACATGCCCCACCACAAGTGCAAATTTAATTCCTTTGATGCTCATAGTATTCACATATCGGTACACTAATCTTTGCTCTTCTTTGCATCCATACACTTCACATATTACCAACTTGCATCATGCATTCACAACCACACCTTTTGATCTCCAAATTATCTTGTATATATTTGATATATCCACACGCATCAATTAGGTAAGCCTTATTGGATGCATTACATATTTAAAAAAATATAACTATCAGCTTCATTAAAATCTTCTTCAAAAGTAGTTCATCCATGTGGCACACTATATCATGTTAGTTGGGACCAAGGATAGGTCACACATATATCCGCAATACTATTAACTGATTATTAGGTCAGCCATGAATAGACCTAATTACAAAGTGCAATCACAAATTCGATGCCAACACACCATTCAATCATATGAACATAAGAGAATGCATACATACACACTTCTTGTAACCATAATTTTTTCCCAAAACCTTAAACAACAATGATCAGAGGAGGGGAAATGTGGACTTGAAAACCAAACCAAACACTGGAGGATGTAAACCTATTTTGCATACTAGTTCAGGGTACTAGACCAATCTGATATCATAAAAAACATGGTGACATCAAAGAAAACATTCATACATTCTTCCAACAATATCCCCCTTTGTCATTGACGGCAACATGTGCCAAAAAAAAGAAAGTTTCTCTCCAAATCTCTCCTCCAAATCTATCCAAATATTTCCCTTTACTCCAAATCTGTCCCCCTTTGACATCAATGGAAAAGGGTGAACACAAAAAAAAGGATGTAAACATGGTGACATTGTATCTTAAAAACTTAGACGCTTCCAAAAAGGGTTAAAACTTTCAAAACTCTCCTTTTCTTCTCTCTCCTTCTTTTGATATTATAAAAACAGAAATTGACCATTTAGGATTCAAATAAAAATGACACTCTTCACCTGAAACACCTTCTTGTACCTTTCTTTCATAACTAGAAGGATATTCTTCTAAGCAAACACAAAAAATTCATTCTCGTGCATATGCTTTCCAACAGAGCCAATAATGTTAAAGAAGATGACAAATCTATGGATGAGAATTGACTTTCACAAGCTTTTGTATCATTGAGTATTCTAGAAATATGGTCTAATCAAACCTCAACAATCTCCTTAACAAGCCAGAATGTCTTCAAGACATCTTCTCTTTGCCTTTGAATAGTAATCAACTCAGCTTGCAATTCACCAACTCTCAGTCTTTGTTTCGCTTCTTTGTCTTCAAAGATATCAAAGTTCTTTCCAATCCTATTAACCTCAGATTCAATCACTTCAATCCTACTTCTAAAATTGTCAATTGCAGTAGGCCACCAAAGACAATATTTGTACGTATCTAACATTTCTTTGTCTCATTAATATGTTCAGCTAACCTTTGCTTAGCTTTAACGCATCTCTTTTCAACCATGGATTCTAACTTGCATCCTTTCGTACCTTCTAGTAACATTCTTTCCTCAACAACTTCAACTAAATTATCTAGAAAATAATCAGAAACACTTGATACATCAATACCTTTTCTAAGAAAATACTCAACTAAAGCATCATCAATTTTAATTCTTTCCACTAGAGAGGATGTATTCCATTCTTCACCAATTTTACTTATTTTTACTTTAACTAACTTAGTTTGGATGTCATCTGGATTAGAAGATTCAGATCCAGACTGGAATTCTTCTTCATTTTTCTTTTCTTCTAGAATGATGTCTTACAAGATAACTACGTCTTCCACAATAATTTTTCTTTTCTTCGATTCCGGAGGGGAATCACCAAGGACAACTTCCAATTATTTTGTTTCGGAGGATGAGCCCTCCTCAAATCAACTAGACATAACTATACCAGAGAAAGTATCTTTCTGAAAAGATAAGAAAAAGGTTTTACAAGAACTTTCATTATCTTCCATTCCTTCCAAATATCTATAAAAAACATTTCTAATGGGAATATCAGATTCTCGCTTAACACTTTCCTTTCTCGATAGCCAGTCCAAAAGGTAGAATGCCAGACATGTAAGTAGAGACCCGAAACGGAAAGGGTATCCTTCTACCAACAAAATTTGTGTGTTTTCAGTGAGATTTTCCAAAATCAATCCACACAAATCAAATTGCTTATTCTCTTTTACCATTTTGTGTGCTAGATACATGACAATAGTCAAAGTGGAGCCATAAAAATTTATGAATTGAATTTTGTATGAAATGCCATACACAACATACCTTACGACAGGGTAAACAATTGTATCTAACAATAAAGCTCAAGGGTCTTTATCAATTCTTTTCAACTCCTCCACTTCTTTGTACCTTATAGTTTTCTTTTCAAGGAGGTCTCTAGTGCTACATAACTTGGTGACAACCCCGATCGCTTCCTTCGTAATAGGGTAGGATTTATCCAACATAATTTTTTCGTTGTTGAATTTACTCAAAAGGAAAGAAAAGATAAATTATTTGTTAGTAAACCAAGGGACTTCGCCCTACAAATCCAAGCCAAGGTTTTTTATGTTTTGAAGGTCGCTCAACTCTAACCCTAATTCCATTTTCTTTATTCTTTAATGATCGAATTCATCCAGTTCAACTCCTTTTAGCTTCAACAGGATATTTCCACTTGATCCTCTATTAATAAATTCCATTATAGCACTTAACTTATTCAAATTAAACAAGAATTTCTCCTTTTACCTTGCTTTGTGGTCATGAGAGAAACTTTCCTTCATTGCCCTTGATTGTTCACAATTATCCCTCAAAATTGCTTCAAAATGCTTCAGAATCACTTCAAGATAGTTCCAAGTTTCTCTTCAATTTCTTCAAATGCATAAGTGACCAATAATAAATTGAAATTTTTCTTTATACACTATCACTTTTCCCTAATTCGTATTAATTACAATAAGCTTCAAAAAATTGATAAAACTATCTTCCACGACACTATGAAACCCTAATTCACTCCACAAAAGAACATGCTTGGACCTTTTCTTCTGGTTTATTTTGCATCACCTTTTTCTATCCATACTTTATGACATATCCTCGTGCCAACATCTGAAACGCCTAATTTCCAAGGGGTTCAAGAAATATTCTAATAAAGCTCCCCCTAAGACCATGCTAGGTCTAATTCTTGGAGGAATTATCTGCATTGGATGAGGGTGCAACCAAGGGTGCAAATGTGTTTTTCATCTTTGGTTCTTCTTTCTTATTTCATGTCTTTCTCATTTATTGCTTGATCTCTTCTTTTTCAATCTTCTTCATAGGTTCATCTTCCTTTACCAGAGAAAACTTTATTTCCTTTTTCCTTTTGCACACTTTTGAAATATGTCTCAGTTTTTTGCATTTGTAGCAGACTAAATTCCTCTATTTCTTTTGACTTCCATCAATCCTTGTTCTGCACTGATTTTATTTATGTCTGAACTTTCTATAGTTATATCAATATCCATCAAAATATGGATTCATGTGACTACCATGAAACCTATTCATCATCATCTAACTGGTCATCCTTACCTAAGATCTGCATTCAGTAGCTTTATGTCAAATCTTATTGCATGCATAATATTGTTCAAAGAAGGAACTAGAAAATGGATTCATCCTACTCCTGCACTTAGTTGCTCTATGACCAAATTTATTGCATGAAAAACAAACATCGTTGAACAATGGGTACCTTTGAGCATTTGGTTATCTGATATGTAATCTTCTTCTTGGATTTGTTTTCTACTTTCCTTCATCTTTAGTCTTTTGATTGTTCACTAGATTTGAGTTCTGCATATTTTCACTAGCTTCATTACCTAAGCCACCTTTGTCTTTAGAATTTCTTTGTCCTACCATCAATACATCAAGCTTGGTGGAGATTTTCTTGAAATCACTTCAGAGATTTTTTATTTCTCTAATTCTCCTTTCAGATTGATCACTTCTTGTTCAAGCCTTGAGCATACATCAGATTTAATTTTTATCACAGTTTTTAGACACTCCTCAACTCTCTTCTTTTCGTCCACTTTCACCTTTAATTCGGTGATCTCTTCATTTGCTTGTTTCAGTTGCTCAATAACTTCTCTATGCCTCTCTTTGAATTTAATTCATTTCTCTTTCAACTTTCAAACGCATTCATTTGCTTCATCAAGATTTTCTTTCAAGTCTCTGTTCTCAATTTCAGCTTTGTCAAGGTCTTCAAGAGTAGTCCAGAGCTCTTCTTTATCTATTTATTCAATCTGCATAATCTTCCTCAAGTTGTTAGACTTCCTAAGAGGAACCATAGCTCTCATACCAATTTTTGAATATTTAAGATACTGAGAGGGGGGGTGAATCAATATCTTCACAAACTTATTGAACAAACATCATCAATTTGCTTAATGCATATAACACAGAAGAGCAGGAACAAAGTATGAAATCACACAACACATAGACACCAGATTTTTATGTGGAAAACCTAATGATGGAAAAACAACAGTGAGTATTAGCTCACAATATATAGTTATTATAATATTGGATACAAAAGAGGCTCACTACCAAGTACAAAGCTCACTCCTTATAATGACTCACTGTCCAAATAGAGAGGCTCACTTCCTAAAAAATATGATAGAAACAAAATGGCTTACAACAAGAATGTGAGCTAATAGAGTTACACCACAAGTGAAAATTCAATTCCTTTGATGCTCTAAGTATTCACATACCGATAGACTAATCTTCGCTCTTCTTCATATTCATACAATTCACTTATTACCATCTTTCATCATGAATTCACAACCACACCTTTGGATCTCCAAATTATCCTATATATATATATATGTATATTTGATATATCCACACGCATCAATTGGGTCAACCTAATTGGATGCATTACATATTCACAAAAATATTTTTGGATGTTGTGGTTGTGTTACTAATATGTGGTTGGCATTTATGTCAACAGTATTAGCATTGATGATTCTAAAGGCTATATATGTCGAGGATATTGAGAAAATTATAATAAATATGTTATAGGTAGCCTGTGAAGCTGTGAAGATCAGAGTGGTGGAAAGTTATATAAGTTAGTATTCATAAGTCACACATTAAAGGGTTTTTTTTTGAGCCTATCTAGTATTTTCTCTAGAAGTTTCAAATGTGCACATCAAGATTGGAGCGAGTAATGATTTTTTGAGTTCCTAATGTTATTTTGTTATTGTAGCAGGTATTTTTGGAAGCACAAAATGTAACTCTGGTAAATTTAGTTGTTGTGTATGCTCCTAAGATGTTCAATGATGGTTCTAGATCATTCTCTATCATTGTTTTACATCCACATTGATCGGTGTGCTTGTGATCAAATATTTTTCCATTGTGTGTTCAAGTTTTCTTGTTCTTTCCCGACATGGTGGTTGTAGCTTGTTGTGGATTTCCTTGTGGATTAATTTTTGAATGCTTGGCGCATTCAAGGATGTTTATTTAGGTCTTCATTATGTTGTGACCGAATTATTTTGGTATGCATTGAAATTTGTTCATGTATTGGGTTGATAGTTTATACTCATTATTTATCTTTAGCCGACAAAGTTGATAATGTAATTTCATGAAGCGGATATATAAGAGCGATTGTTTCCTCATTTTGAAGTATGCTTGGTGAATGTATGTGAAGTGTGTGTGAGATATGTTTGAATAAAGATCAGATCATTTGATTACAGAGCAAAGTGTGAAGGAGTTTGAGCGAAGTGTGAAGAAGTGTTTTTGTGCCTAATCGAAACTGTCATTAGGATTTTGAAGAAGCTAATTTATCAGTTCAACCTCATTAGATGGATTTAATCTGATTGTTTTATGTAAGGAAGTGAGCCTTCCCTTCTGAGCAGTGAGCTCTAGGTAGTGTTCTTGAATGCACGTGCATTCCTTATTCATTTCTTTTATACTTTTAACAGGGTATAAATTATGGATTAACCTCCATTGTGTTTTTTCCCCTAACAAGGTTTGCACACAAAAATATTATTTTTGTGTGTTTTTGATGTGTTGTTGATTCATGCTTTCACTATTAATTATAAAATCTAAGATTAAAGGTTGATAAAGGTTAAATAAGTTTAAATTCTATAACAATTGATTCAGCCTCCCTCTCAGTTGTCTATCCTTGGTTTTCCACAATTGGTATCAAAGCAGGTTCCTCTAAAGAATTTTAATAGCTTGAGATGATCTGAGATGGCATCATACAAGAAGGATAGTCCTAGATTCAATGGTATAAATTACTCTCTATGCAAGGTCAGAATAGAGTGTCATTTGAAGTGCATCGGTGAACCCTTTTAGAAGATTACAAAGAACACATATACTATTCCTCATAATGGTCCCTCTACTCCTAATGAGATCAAACAAGCTGAAATAAATATCAGGGTTATAAAATCATTGTTGAGTGCTTTGACAGATTTAGAAATGACAAATGTGATAGGTTTGAAAATAAAAAATGAGATTTGGAAGAAGCTGGAAACATTGCATGAAGGAGATGCACAAGTGAAAGTTGGTAAGCTACAAAGTCTAAAAGGAAAATGAGAAAACATGAAGATGAAAACATTTTTTGTTTCATGTAGAAGGTAAATGAACTAGTGATGGGTATTAGATGTGTCTGTAGAATTTTGGAAGAAGATGAGATTGTGGCTAAAGTGCTCAGATCCGTGCCTACTTCTTACAAAATGAAAGCTCATGCTATTGAAGAGCTCAGTATAGTAACAAATGGGACAAGATATATGATGATTAGAAAACTAGCTGCCTTTCAGTTGAGTGAATTTGGTGAGTCTACTCCTAAAATAAAATCTGCATTTAAAGCTACTATATCCAAGAAAAGCCAACAAAGATATGATCCAAGAGAAAGTCATTGAAAGACATTCAAATATGAAGATGAGATGAAACAGATTGAAGATGAAGAAAGAGAGCTAGAAGAATTGGAAGCATTGATTGTGAAAAGAGAATCTAGAGGACAAGGGAAGTATAAAGGAAAATTGCTTATTAAATCTTTCTCTTGCAGTAAGATAGGTCATTTTGCATCAAGGTGTCCAAAATATTTGCTAAGTACAAACTTGACAAGTCTAGATTTCAAAAAAAATGTTATTATGCTAAAGAAGGTGTTACTGATGATGAATCTAATAAAGAAACTGGAAGTGAAGATGAATGGGTATTCATTGATATCAAGGAAAATGGTCTAGATTCTATTGAATATGCTAACAATCAAAATATTGAGAAAGCTCTTGCAGCTAGAATTGATGAAAAGCACGAGTGGGTGATTGGCAGTGGATTCTCACCTCATATTACTAGTGATAAAAGAAATTTTCTAATATTGGAGAGGTATGACGGTGGTGTTGTAAGATTTGGAGATAACAACGCTAGTGTGATTTGTGGCAGAGGCACTATTTCTCTTGGTGTTAAATATAATACTGATGATGTTCTATATGTTGAAGGATTGAAGCATAATTTGTTGAATGTTGGACGAATGGTAGACAATGGATACAATATTTAGTTCAAATATGGTAAGTGTAAGATATTGGGAAGTTCTAGAAATATAATTGCTTCAAGTACAAAGACAAGAGGTAACATTTTTCACCTAAGTGTTGCTAGTGAAATTTGTTTAATTTCTCAAGTTGATGTAAGTTGGTTATGGAATATGAGGTTGTGTCATGTGAATTTTGATAACGTTGTCAAAGTAAGCTCCACACAAGCAGTCAGAGATCTACCTAAGTTAGTAAAGCCTACTAACACCATATGCAAGGAATGGCAGATGGGAAAGTAGACTAGAATTTATTTTCAGAGCAAACATCATTCTAATGGAGTATTGGAGTTGGTTCATACTGATCTATGTGGTCCATCTAGAATCAGAAGTTTACAAGGATGAAGGTAATTTATGTTGCTTATTGATGATTACTCTAGGATGATATGGGTTTCTTTCTTGAGAGAAAAACATGAAGCACTAGAAAAGTTCAAATGTTTCAAAGCTATGGCAGAGAATGAGACAGGTTTGAAGGTTAAATGCTTAAGATCAGACAGAGGTGGTGAGTTCACTTCTTGGGAGTTCAATTCATTTTGTGAAGAGCATGGAATCAAAAGATAGTTATCTGCTCCCCAGACTTATCAAAAGAATAGAGTTGAGAGAAAGAACAGAACAATTTTAGATGCTACTAGAACTATGATGTTGGAAGGAAATGTTCCTCATATCTACTGGAGAGAATTTGTAAGCACTTTTTTATATACTATCAACCAGGTAAATGTTAATGGAAATTATGGTAAGACTCCTTTTGAGTTGTGGTTTGGTTATAAGCCTACTATTAAATATTTCAAAATCTTTGGAAGTAGATGTTATATCAAGAGAGATGAAGATATTGGAAAGTTTGATGCTAGAAGTGATGAAGGAATATTTTTGGGTCACTCTACTAAGAGAAAAGCCTACCAGTGCTATAATAGAAGATTGAAGAAAATGGTTGAAAGTGCAAATGTTAGAGTTGATGAGGATACAGACATATCATCTAGATACTATGCATATGATTTAGATGACCATTATGATAGTACTTATAATGGAAAGACTACTCATACACATAATCAAGTTCAAATTGTTTTGGTGAATCAAGAGAATCATGAAGGAGAAGCTTGTGGAAGTGCAGAAGAGAGAACAAAAGAACTAGAAGTTAGAGAGAATCCCAAAGTCCCAAGGTATTTAAAGCTAAATCACTAAAAATCAGATTATAGGAGACAAGAACAAAGGTTTGCAACTAGAAGAAGAATTGTAGGAGAGTATTTTCTAATTTCCAAAACTGAGCCTACCAATATCAATGAAGCATGTAAATATGAATATTGGATGGAAGCAATGAAGGAAGAATTGATGCAAATAGAGAAAAATGATACATGGATTCTTGTTCCAAAACCTCAGGATAAAAATGTAATTGGAACCAAATGGGTCTTTCGGAATAAGATGAATGAACAAGGTGAAGTGGTCAGAAATAAAGCAAGATTGGTATGTAAAGGGTACTCATAGATGGAAGGTATTGATTTTGAAGAAACCTTTGCCCCTATTGCTAGAATTAAAGTTGTAAGGTTGTTTCTTGCTTATGTCACTTTCAAAATTACAAATTCTATCAAATGGATGTGAAGTCAACATTTCTAAATGGTGAGTTAGAAGAAGAAATTTATGTTGAGCAACCAGATAGATTTCAACTGTTTGATGAAAAATACATGGTGTGTCAGTTGAAGAAAGCGCTGTATGGGCTTAAGCAATCCCCTAGAGCCTGGTATGCTAGATTGGATAAATACTTATTGAAGCTTGGATTCAATAAAGGTACTACTAATAGCAATTTGTATTTCAAGGTGGCTCATGATAAAGAGTTGATTATTGAAGTCTTTTTTGATGACATTATTTTTGAAGGTGATGATGACTTATGCATGAATTTTGTTGATGAAATAAAAAGTGAATTTGAGATGTCAATGATAGAAGAGCTGAAATTCTTTTTAGGATTTCAAATTACTCAACTAGATGATGGAATATTTATATCTCAATCCAAATATGTAATAGAGTTACTAAAAAAGTTTGGAATAGAAGACTCAAAGCCTGTAGGTACACCCATGCTAACCAGATGCAAGTTAACATGAAATGATGATTATCCTAAAGCCAATCAAAGAAGTTACGGGTCAATGATTGGTGGATTGCTCTATTTGACTCAGAAAAGAATAGACATTATGAATGTTGTATGTATGGTTGCTAGATATCAAGCTGATCCAAAGGAATCACATGTGACTGCGATAAAGAGAATTTTTAGATACTTGAAAGGGATAGTTGATTTTGTTCATTGGTATCTTAAGGATGATAATCTTAGTTTGAATGCCTTTACAGATGCATATTGGGTAGGAGATTTGGATGATAGAAAAATTACTAGTGGTGGTGCATTCTTCTTGGGCAAGAATTTGGGGTCTTGGCTAAGTAAAAACAAGAATTCCATTTCCTTATCTACTATTGAGGCGAAATATACTGATGATGCAAATAATTGTACTCAAGTAATAAGGATGAAATAGATGCTAAGTGATATCAAAATTGAGTATGATAAGCCTATTTCTATATTTTGTTATAACTCAAGTGCCATAAAAATTTATAAGAATTTGGTGCTACATTCAAAGACAAAACATATATCTATCAAGTATCACTTTTTGAGAGACAGGGTGAGTGATAAAGAAGTCAGACTGGAGTATGTGCCCACTAAGGAACAAATCTCAAATATCTTCACTAAATTGTTGCCTAAAGATACTTTTGAGTATCTCAAAGGTGTGTTAGGGGTGATTTCCCCTCCTAATCTGAACTAAAGATGCAAGTTTTTGCATCAATCTATGCACTCACAGTCATATCTTATTTCAGATTGATGTTGTGATGGATGCTACTCAGGGGGAGTAGTCAAATGATTCAGATATGTGGTTCAGAGCTTGTGTATCTTTTCTATTGATGTTAAATGGGGAGAAGAGTAATGTGAAAAAAATTGTAGAACAAAGGGGGAGAAGAGCAATAAGTAATAAGAGGGAGAAGATGAAAGAGTCTAAAGTAAGGAGGAGAAGAACAATGTGTAAATAGTTAGTTGTATTGATGGTATTTTTCACATAATGTGTTGCCATAAATGCCAAAGGGGGAGATTGTTGGATGTTTTGGTTGTGTTACTGATATGTGGTTGTCATTGATGTCAACACTATTAGCATTGATGATTCCAAAGGTTGTATATGTCGAGGATATTGAGAAAATTGTAATAAATATCTTATAGGTAGTGTGTGAAGTTGTGAAGATCAGAGTGGTGGAAAGTTTTGTAAGTTGGTATTTAGAATTTATGCATTAAAGTGTTTTTTGTTAGCCTATCTAGTATGTTCTTTGAAAGTTTCATAGGTGTGCATCAACATTGGAGTGAGTTATGAGTTTTTGAGTTCCTACAAGTTATTTTGTTACTATAGCAGGTGTCTTAGGAAGAAGAGAATGTAATTCTGGTAAATTGATTTGTTGCATATGTTCCTGACATGTTTAGTGATGGTTTTAGATCATTCTCTATCTTTGTTGTACGTTTACGTTTATTGGTGTGATCATGATCAAAGATTTTTTTCTTGTGTGTTCAAGTTTTCTTATTCTTCGCCAACATGCTGGTTGTAGCGTGTTGTGGATCCTTGTGGATTAATTTTTGAATTCTTAGCATGTTAGAGGATGTTGATTTAGGTCTTCATTATGTTGTGACTGACTTAGGTTGGTACACATTGAGATTTTTTCATGTATTGGGCTGAAAGTTTGTACTCATATATTATTTGTCTTTGGCTGAAAGAGTTGATAATGTAATTTCATGAAGTGGATATATAAGAGCGATTGTTTCTTCATTTTGAAGTATGATTGATGAACGTATGTGTATTGTGTGTGAGATATGTGCAAATAAAGATTAGATCATTCGATTGCAGAGCAGAGTGTGAATTAGTTTGAGAAAAGTGTGAAGAAGTGTTTATGTGCCTAATCGGAACTATCATCAAGCTTTTGAAGAAGATAATTTCTCAATTCAACCTCATCAAATGGATTTAATCTGATATTTCTATGTAAGGCAGTGAGCCTTCCCTTCTGAGCAGTGAGCTCTAGGCAGTGTGCTTGAATGCAAGTGCATTCCTTATTCATTTCTTTTATACTTTTAATAGGGTATAAATTGTGGATTAACCTCCACCATTTTTTTTCCCCTAACAGGGTTTCCATGCAAAAATATTGGTGTTGTGTGTTTCTAATGTGTTGTTGATTCATTCTTTCACTGTTAATTATCAGATCTGAGATTAAAGGTTGATAAAGGTTAAATAAGTTTAAATTATGTAACAATCAATTCACCCCCCTCTCAATTGTCTATACTTGTTTTTCCAAAAAAGATAACTTTCAGCTTCATTCAAAACTTCTACAAAATTAGTTCATCTATGTGGCATGTTATATCATGTTGGCCAGGACCAAGGATAGGTCACACATATATCTATAATACTATTAACTAATTATTAGGCCAGCCTCAAATAGACCTAATAATGAAGTGCAATCAAAAATTTGATGCCAACACACCATCCAATCATATGAACATATAGGAATGCATACATATACACTTCTTGTAACCATAAAGATTTTCCCAAAACCTTAAACAACGATGATCAGAGGAAAGGAGAGGCAGACCAGAATACCAAACCAAACACCAAAGGATGTAAACCTATTCTGCATACCAATTCAGGGTACCAGACCAATCTAATATCATAAACAACATGGTGACATCAATGACAACATTCATACATTCTTCAAACAATAACACTTATAGGACCTTTAATCAAGAAATAAATTCTCCTTGTTTGAGATGAGTACAATGACTTTGGTCCATCAAGGAAAGCATATATGAGTGGTAAGTTGTAGCACTTGTCAATTTATCACATGTTTTATTCATTTTACCTTTGACCGACTGAGGGTAAGCACTCTTTTATATTATCATAGCCATTGTGGAGGTGGAAACACCAAAATGGAGTTTGACTTAGGGAATCCCTTATATAGAACAAACCTTTCTCCCATCTCTTATATGCAGATGGTAGATTTGAAGTGGATTTATGGGAATTTTGAACACCTAATTGTAAGATCAGGAATTCAAGCCTCCTATGTCAAAAATTATGGAAAGTGGAATTAATCATCAACAAAAAAGGTTCCAAAGTTGAGTTCATAAAGGAAGAACCTACAGATTGTGACCATTTGAGATCTAGTTTCTAATTCTTGAGATTCATACTTCTTAGTCTAGTGCACCACCACACTTGTCTAGCCAATTTGAGCCCAAATTTATATCTCAAGTTCCTTTATCTCTACACTCTGATGTTTTGTAATTCATTTATATTTTTTAGTTCTATATATATATATATATATATATATATATATATATATATATATTTACATTAGTTTTGTGCCACTTCATAGTTGACCTAGGTACACATTTTCATTATCAAATCAAATTATCTCATAATCAATCAATCAATCAACATCAATCTCCCCAAAGAAGAACCATGAAATTGATCCACCATTTTGGCTCTTCGATTAAGGTTACTAGCCAAGTGGGTGTATGTGATCAGTTTTTGTTCCTTCCTAATATGATGTAGCAGAAAGTGTGATTTAGACACTAGATTCGCTTTTTTTCAACATCACATTGTCTATGAAATATTATTTTGATTTATTTTTTTATGTATTTTTCCCATGACACATAAAGGTTTTTACTAGTTCTATTTGTTGTGGTTGATATATTTAGAGAATTTTCTGCATTAATCCAATGGGTAAGAATGCAAATATAGTTTCATATTATAATATTTGAACTCACATTTCTTTGTTGTAATGCATTACTTCATAATAGTATCTCAAGTTTCTTGGTAAGTATTAGTGCATTTTATTAGATAAAATAGATATCCAATCAAAAATAAGCATGAATTTACATCCACAAATGGATAGGTAAATTTGGAAATTAAAAAAACATTCATGAATCTACTCCTTGGATATAATATGAAATATTTGAAGAATTGGAATGATATTTCTATATATAAATAATATTCATATAACTGACAAATACATTCTTCAATATCTTTTTCTCCATTTGATACATGTTATGGTTCTATACCTCCTAACTTGTTATAAATAGTTGTAGGATAAAAATACCAAAAGAGTAAAAATGTTGACATAAAAATTGATAAGAATAAAAAATAATTAATCCTATCACTCAATTGTAGCTCCATGCGTTAGAAAATATTAAGAAAGTCCAAGAGAATTACAATTCAAGGCATGGTAAACATCATAGTAAAGAAAAAATTAAGGTGGGTGATATATTTCAATCATATTTGAACATGGATGATATTTTTGAGGATTAGTAAGAAATATAAAACCTTTGATATATGAACCTCTTTTAGTTCTATAACAAGTTTGTAAAAGCTCCTAACTTGAATTTCCAATAAACATGAAATTTATTAGTGGTCAATGTGGAGAATTTATGGTAGTTCAAACCTATTGGAAGAGCTCGAACAAGATTTGAACCTATAGAAAGAAGAAAGGAAAACCCAAAGGGGACTACATGACACATGGTTGGTTAGGTAGAGAGGGAAAATCCCAACCAAGGCTAAATGATACCCTAATGAAAATTTTGGTAAAATATTTTTTATCATATGATTTCATAAGATCATAGGGACACAAATCCTCTTAATTAAGGAGGAGTGACCTAAAAAATCTATCTTTTATATGATTTATAAGGATAGTTTTTTTATAAAAATAAAGGAATAATCAAGGATTTCCTTTGTGTGGACAAGAAATTTTAAATATTGTTCACATATTAAGAACTTGTATGTAGGGTTGTTAGATTTTTAGGGTTATCTAAATCATCTTGGAAAATAAGTTTGACATTAGTGTAGACTTGAAAAACTTGATTTTTTATTACTTTTGATGAGTTCACCGCTTGTATGGGTGAAAACCACTTGTTCACCATAAAGAATAGAAAAAGTAATTAAAATACATTATCAACCACAACAATATCCATTCACAACAATGAATTTATTTAAGTGATGAAGCTAATAGACATAATCTCTAATAACTAATAAATTCATCACAATGCATACAAAAAGAGGCATTTGAAAGGTTTTTTGTTGATATACACTTCTAACCATTGATTTTCATGATTTCAACCTTGAGGTATATGTGTAAATTTAATGTAAGATTTTTGTGCCTAGACATATGATAATTCTTATGTTTTCCTTCAAACCAATTTTTTTGGTGCATCCTTTTCATGTTTGAATAGGCTATTATAATAAAATAGTGTAGATATTTATGATTTAGCTCTTATACCTTGTTGATGAGTTGTATTGGTCATGTCCAAATTCATGAAAACCATTTGTAGACACCCTAAAAGTGAATTCCTATTACATAATCAATAAAATTAATATCTAATTAATTATTTTTCATAATTCATCTTCTTTCCATAATCCCACAATTAATTAAATAATTTTAATATTTAATTGATTATTCATTTATCCTCATAATTAATTATATGTCATATAATTAATTACATTTCCTTCTTCTAAAGGTTCATTAATTTAATCAACCTTGGCCTAGCCCCTACTCATTAATTCTTGTAAAAACAATTAATTAATTAACTAATTAATCCATGATTAATTAATTAATCAATCCACACTAATCATCATTAATAATTTCTCTAAAATAATATTCAAACATCCAAACACTCCATCACATGACAAGTTTCCTTAACCCTCTTCAATGGTTACACATTTTTTAGCATGTACAAGTCACCATTACCTTACACCTCATCCTTTCACCACTTCTTCTATCAACCGCTCACATGCATAAGATTCTCCCACACATGTGTAGCCACCCTACACTTTCATTTTGTATCCACATGTCACACTCCTTAAATTCTTCCCTTATATTTTCCAAAAAATTTATGCATGTCAACCTCATGCCCTTTCCAATGTGTTCTCACATATTTTTTTGCACACCTAACTCTCTTCACCATGCCACATGTCAAGTTATCAAACCTCCACCTTGTGAAACTTGTCACAAGTCTAAGAATCCCTATTATCCTTCAATACTAGCCCTACATTCCACAATCCATCTCAAACCTTCATTTTCACCACCAAAAATATTTACATCGAAGCGTTGATCATCAATCATAATTAATCCTATTGAACACTTTTAGAGACTAGAAGGGGGGAAAAGAAAGACATCTTTAAGTAGAATAGTAACAAATAATGATATAGAAATTTGAATCCTTAGCACTAATTGAACAATGAAAGATATACAAATTCTAATTCTAACTAGATCAACAACAATGAGTAATAGAGAACACACATACACAAAGAGAACACTAAATTTATGTGAAAAACCCAATGAGGAAAAAACCACAGTGAGAGTTAAGTCACAATATAAGGTTCATTGCCAAATATACTTTCAAAAAGGATCATTTCCTTAGAGAAAGATGCATAGGAGTTCCTAAACTGAAGAAAAGACAACTTTAGGAGCAAGATACAAGGGCCTCATGAGATTCACTATCTTAGAGAAAAATACAATATTATTTATAGCAAATTATAATGATTGTCAATACAACACTTTGTTGACTAAGGAATTATAACTCAATTGATCTTTCCTTTCACACTTTAGCACTATCACTATTGGATACTCAATATAATTTTCACCCACACTTCTTCACACTTTTACATATTCTCCTCTTTGTTGCATCCAAAATTATCTTGCATAAATATATCCACTACAACACTTCAAAAATTCAATTAGGTCAGCCAAGAAAAGGATAAATAATGAAGTCAACTGGTCAGCCACCAAAGCATGCAGTTTTATCCAAAAGATAGAGAGGACTAAATACAATCTTATGAATTATTCCAATGTGATCCAAAACCATTTACATTTATGTGCACATCAACCTAATTCAACATCAAGGAAACATGTGGGTGAAACATTGAAGCACATAACGAGTCATCCAATAAACACACTTCTTATTGGATTAACATGATATGGTCCTAAGAAGGATAATCCAGGACCTAAATCTATCACAACACATATTTCATTGCTGGTGCAACCCACCAAGCATATGACGCAAGTAAAGGAACAAGTCATGTCAACCAAATATCCAAAAATAACCTAGAAAATCAACTCAAGAGACAATGCAACTCTAAAGAGATCAATTAGAAATGTTTGGATCACATGGGGATGTTCCTTATACATCCAAAAATACTTCCATACACTTCTTTAATACTATCATGTCACCAATAGCCACTACAAATCAAACAAGAAAAGAAAACTATATTCCAGAAACACAAAATGCTTAATCATGAGATATAACATTAACATATCAACTTGTAGACCACTTCAAAAAATGAGATTATAATTGAGATAATACATAGCTGTTGAGAGCACATTCATCAAGTTGTAGGAGCACATACATCAATGTGGAGAAATTTGGAGCATTTCTCATACTAGCCTGGACAACCAACAACACTGCCAACCTTCAATGATTCACAAAGTTTTCCTCGGCAGCACAGGTGACCTAAAAATGTATGAGTGCAACATCCACATAACACTAAGATTGAGTACCAAAACACAATACCAAAGCATCAATATCGGAGGAATGTCGAGCATTCTCTCGGACATACTTCACTACATCTTCTTAAACTAGAAAAGTTTAAGAAACTTACAGAGGCTATAGCTTCCTTTTCACAATGTATACTTCATCAAGAACATCAGGAGAGAGCATAATAAATAATTTATACCTTTAACAAAAAATCTCCACTAACATTCATGCTTCTAATCCTCATCTAAATATATCATTATGAAATCAACTTTGTTGATAGTAATAATACATCATATGAACTTCAACAACCATTCTTTGATAAGGCATGACATCCAATCATGAAATTCATCAACAATGTTAGCCCAAACTAAATATAACAATCACAACCAATATAAAGGAATAACACCTTACTTCTCAAGTATTGACATCAATGAAAACCAATAATCAATGTTGACACCAATGATAACAACTACCAAAAATATCAGTTTTGACATTAATGACAACAACTGCCAACAATATTCCCCTTTGGCACTTATGGAAACACACACTTCTCACTCTCCCCCTTTGATATGTATGTATAAAGCAATAAAATCTATTTTATCCTCAAGGACAAAGGGCAAAAGGATCTTCTATTGAAACAATAACACATACTCCCCCTTTGACCAACAACACAACTTATTCAACTAGTAACAACTACACAACATCTTTAGGACTCCCTCTTTAAATAATATTTCCCCCTGAGAGGTAGTACTCATCAATCCAAGAGTAAAGGATATAACATTAAATTCTCCCCTAGATAGATTCACCATTTATGCATCTAATTAGAACAAAGAGGGGCAATAACCCCTAACTTCTTGCATAGATACTCAAAACTATCCTTTGAAAGTGCCTTAGTGAAAATATCTAAAATATTGTTCTTGGTAGGCACATACTCCATTCTAACTTCATTTTCTGCAACCTTTTATCTCAAAAAGTGGTACCAAATTGACATGTGTTTAGTTCTTGAGTGTATTAAAATATTCTTAGAAATTTTAATTACACTTGTATTGTCACATTTTATAAGAATAAATCTGTTGGTATGTGGCGACTGATCATTCTATACTGTACACTCTTCATGTATCCTTGCTGGGGTCCGGGGCCGGGCCGGGCCCCCGGCAGGGGTTCAGGGGCGGTAGCCCACGAGAAAAATTTTGTCTTGCTTTTTCGCGAAATTACCGAAAAAGGAAAAATCATAAAAAGGGAAAAAACCCCGATTTTGTATAACCCTAATTTATAAAGGGTTTGGGATAGAGTTACAGTATCATAAGAAATAGGCAATTATTTGCGATATTGTAATAGGGTTTTGCATTGGTTAATAATATCATTGGATGGCTACGGTTTGGTGGATGTAGCCCACATTGGGTGAACCACGTTAAATTCTCCGTGTTAGTTTTATGTGTGTTTTATTTTTGGTTTATTTGATAAAATCTGCATTTAGCTTTTAGATATTTGCCTTTGAAAACCTAACAAAGTCATCATAAACCACCTTCACATCCTTCAAATTTTTCTTCATCCTAATCACCTTAATATAGAAAGATGTTGCAACATTATATTCTACTTTTGCTATGGAAAAAGGCACTCAATCCTACTTTTCATTGAACCATGAGACCAATCTATCTCTCAAAAATAGTGCAATTCCACTTGTACTCCTCTAGTCATCAACACAACCTACCCAATCAACATCAATATAGGCACTCAAAGAGAATTTTTTATCCTTTTTCGATCATAGGCTATAATTTGAAGTTCCCTTCAAGTATTGGAAGATTATTTTCATAACTTTCTCATGAGATTTTTTAGTATTCACTTGAAATATAGAAATCAAACAAACTACATGCATGGCATCTAGTCTAGATGCAGTTAAATACAACAAAACTCCAATTGTGGACCTATGAAGAGTTTGATCAGCCTCTAAAGACATTAGATTTTCTTAACTGCCAACCTATCACCATAGGAGTACCCATAGGTTCTTAATATTCCATCCTAAACCTCTTCATCATTTCCTTTGCATATTTGGCTTGAGAAATAAAGATTCCACTCTCTTACTGAATAATTTATAGTCCAAGGAAGAAGTAAAACTCATCGATTGACATCTAAAATTATTTCTACATCACTTCTACTAATTTTTTACACATATCATCATCTCCACCAAAGATGATGTCATCAACAAGGACAACCATAATCAAAAACTTATCTTCCTAAACCTTAATGTATAGATTACTATATTCATTATCTTTCTTGAATCCTTGTTGAAGTAGATACATATCTAAACTATCATGCCAAGCTCTAGGAGCTTTCTTGAGACCATGTACAGATCCTTTGATAACTGGAATCCATCTGATTGTTCAATATACACCTTTTCTTCTAGATCACCATTCAAGAAAGTTGACTTGACATCCATTTGATATACTTTGAATTTATTATGAGTAGAAATAGAAAGAAACATCATTTTTGCCTCTAATCTAGCTACTAGAGCAAAGGTCTCCTTAAAATCAATGCCTTCAACTTGTGAATGGACATTACAAACCAATCTGGCTTTATTCCTTATTACTTTACCATCTTCATTCAACTTATTTAAAAACACCCATTTTGTTCCTATCACATTATTTTCAACTATTATGGGAACTAATTCCCAAGTTTGATTCTTCTCTATCTAATTTAGTTGTTCCTCCATTTTTTTTATTCAATTATCATCTTTTCAAGCATTAGCAAAGTTCTTGGGTTTTGTCATTTATAATAAGAACAAGTTTCCTTGTTCAATTTCTCTTCCAAACTTTCTTCTTATTAGCACACCTTCATTTTTATCTTCAATGATCTAATTTGGAGAGTGGTTCTTCTACACATATTTTGGATTCTTGAGTTTCTTCACTAGTTCTATTTCTTCTTCTTCTTCAATCCAAGGAAGCATATCAAATTTGAGAACCCTGGGTTCATATGAGATTTGGCACACAAATCTTCATCTACTTTGACATTTGTAACTTCAATCATTTTTCCCAATCTCTTGTTGTAGCATCTATATGCCTTGCTCCTGGTTGAGTAACCAAGAAATATTCCTTCATCACATTTTGAATCAAACTTTCCAAGGTCTCCTTCATCTCTTCTTATGTAGTATTTGTTGCCAAATATTCTGAAATATCTAACAATGGGAGGTCTTCCACACCACAGATCATAAGGGGTCTTATTGTTGTTGACCCTGAATTTTACTCTATTAAGCAAATAGAAAGTGGTATGCACTACTTCCTTCCAATACATATCTGGTAGGTTAGCATAATTCATCATTTTCCTCACCATTTATTGCACTATTCTATTCTTCCTTTCAACTACCCCATTCTGCTGAGGGGTTTTAGGAGTACATAGATGTCTCATAATACTATGATCTTCACAAAAAAATTCAAATTCATAGGAAATAAATTCACCTCATTTTTCTAACCTTAAACATTTGATCCTAGCATCCATTTCATTCTCAATGTATCCAAAGTCTTCTAATTTCTCTCTTAAGAAAGTAACCCATGTCATTCTAGTGTAATCATTTATAAGAAACATAAATTACCTTTCACCTTGATGAATTTATATCCTTGTAGGTCCATATAGATCAATTTGAATCAACTCCAATGAAATTGAAACAGAGGACTCCTTGATTTTAAAGCTAGTTATTTTTTTCTTTCCCATCTAAGATTCTTTGCAAAAAAAATCTGCAAGCTTGGTTATCCTAGGCATATCTCTCGTTGCATGAGAGAAATTTGTATTCACCATTTTGTCAAATTTGATGTTCCCCATTCTTTTATACCACAACCAACATTATCTTGACTAGGCCAATAAGAGTATTCTTCCATTAGCCTCCTTTAGATGATAGACATTACAATTTGTCCTTGTTCCTTCAGCAACAAGTCTTTCAAAACCTTTATTTTTGATCTCACATCCATTAGCATCAAAGATGAGATTGTATCCTTTTTTGCACATTTGATTGAAACTCAAGAGATTATGTTTTATGCCTTTGACATAAAGAAAATCTATCATTTTGTTCTTTCCATCAATTTTTATATCACCTTTTCTAGATATTTGTGCTGACTTATCATCACCAAACTTAACACCTCCACCATTGACCTTCTTCAAATTGATGAACTTACTTCTATCACCGGTCATGTGGTGAGAAAACCCTTTTTTAGTCACCCAAGGGTTTTCCCCTTCTTTTGCATGAAAATAGTTCCATGTATTGTCATAGATCTTTCATTAACCTTACTATTCTACAAGGTACCAAACCTTCTACAAACTCCAATATTGTTATTTTTTCCTTGTAGAGCCATGAATAGATTTTTATCAATTGAATCATTATATTCATCTTCAGAGGAATAGTTTCTCTCCTTAGAATATAATCCTCTTTTGATTTTCTCTCCTTTTTATCATCAATGGATTATTTATAGGGATATATAGATGCAAAATGACCAACTCTTCCAGAATTGAAACACTTGAATGGTAACTTACCTTTGTATTTTTCAATGCCTTTCTTCAATATTCTCACAAATTTTTCTTCATCTTCATCAAAGTCATCATTTTGATCAACAACTTCATCTTGAATATTTTTGATGGCTTTGAATGCATCTTCTTTCTTTGGAACATCTTTATAAAAATCTCTCATCTCAAAGGTAGTAAGAGTACCAAACATTTCATCAATTGAATATTGATCCAAGTCTTTAGATTCTTCAATGGATGACACTTTATTCCTGTAGTATTTTTGGAGAGATTTCAAAACTTCTTTAAAATTTTAATTTCTTTCACTTCTCCACCAAGTCAGCAGATGCCAAAGACAACTTCTTCTACTCAGATCATATATCTTGCAATGTCTTCATCTTCAATCATCTTTAGAGTATCAAATATAATTTTATAGATTCGCATCTTAGCTTCCTTCACTTTATTATCTCCTTCATAGATGCTACTATGATTTTCTCAAGAATCTTTGCTAGAACTACAATTCATCACCTTCAAAAGTTCTAAATTAGGCAACCCACAAAAGATAGCATTCTTGGCTTTAGCATTGTACTCATATAGTCTAATTTCAATTGGATCTATAAGAGTGTAGGAGTAGTATAAAATTTTTGAATGATTTCCAAACACCAAACCCAAGAGAAGTTATGTGTCCTTCCATTCTCATTTTACATAAGGAGTAATTAGTGCCATCAAACCTAGGACCCTTGTATGAACCATCATGTGTCATCCTATATATTTTCCTCAATCTATTAAGCTTCTACAGAGAAACTTGGATCGAATACCAATTGTTGAAAACTTTTAGAGACTGAGAGAGGAATGAATCGGTCTTCTCAAAATCAATCCCTTCTGAAACTTAACTATTTCAACACAAGACAACCTTCTTTACCAAATCAAGACACCTTTAAGTAGAATAGTAACAAAGAATGATATAGTAGTTTGAATCCTTAGAACTTCTTGAACAATAAAAGATATAATAATTCAACTTTTAACTAGATCCATAGCAATGAGAAATAGAGAACACAATATTTACATGGAAAACCCAATGAGGGAAAACCATGGTGAGAGTTTAACTCACAATATAAGGCTCACTACCTTAGAGAAAGATATAAAGGACTTGTTGAACTAAATACATCATTAATTTAGGAGAAATATATAAGGACCTGATGAGGTTCACTATCCCAAATCAGGATACAATATTATTTAGAAAGAATTACAATTATTTCCAACATAACACTATGTTTATTGAAGTGGTGTAGCTCAATTGATCTTTCCTTCCACACTTTAGCATTATCACTGTTGTATATTCAATAAAATTCACACCCACACTTCTTCACGCTTGTACACATTATCCTCTTTTTTGCATCCAAAATGATCTTGCATTTATAACCTCTACAACAATTCAAAACTTCAATTAGGTCATTCGGGAAAAGGATAAATAATTCAATCAATCAGTCGGCCACCAAAACATAATGTGGTTCTATCAAGATGAATAAAAACACTCTTTTCATTTCTTCAATGTGATCCAAAATAATTTACACATAGGCACACATCAACCTAATTCGGCATTAAGGAAACATGTGGATGAAACATTGAAGCGCATAACTAGTTAGCCCATAAACATATTTTTTATTGAATTAACATGATGTGTTCCTAATAAGGATAGTTCAGGACCCAAATATATCACAACACATCTTCCATTACTGGTTTAATCCCCCAAGCACACGATGCAAGAAAAGGAGCAAGCCATATCAGCCATATATACACAAATAACCTAGAAAGACAACTGAAGACATAATGCAACACCAAAGGGGCCAATTAACAATGTGTGGATCACATGGGTATGTTACCTGAACATCCAAAAATACTTCCATAAACTCCTTTTATATTGTCATGCCACCAACAACCACCGCAAATCAAACACGAATAGACAATTGTACTTTAGAAACATAGAATGCTTAATCATGAGATATGACATCAATATATAAGCTTGTGGACATACATGAGATTGCAATTGAAATACCACAAAAACATAGAGAGCACATTCACCAAGTTGTAGGAGCAGAGACATCAATGTGGAGCATTTCTCATACTAGTCTCAGACAACCGACAACACTACAAAACTTTAGAAATTCACACATATTTCCTTAGCAACATAGGCAACCTAAAAATATAGGATTGCAACATCCATAGAAAATTTACATTGAATACAAAACCACAAGACTAAAGCATCAACAATAGAGGAATGTGAAGCATTCACCCGAACAAACTTCACTACATCTTCAACCAAAAACACTTAAGAAAATTGCAAAGGCCAGAGCTTCCTTTTAGCAACACATACTTCATCAAGAACATCAGGAGAGAGCATAAGAAATATTGTAGACCTTCAGTAACAAATCTCCACTAAAATTCATTCTTCTAATCCTCATCTAGATATATCATTATGAAATCAACTTTGCTGATAGAAATATTAATGGATAATATGAACTTCAACAAATCTTCTTTGATAATGCATGACATCCAACCATGAACTTTATTACCAATATTATCCCAAACTAAATATAAAAATGAAAACCAATAGAAAATACTAACACCTTACTTCTCAAGTCCTAACATCAATGACAACCGACATTAGTGTTGACACGAATGACAACAACTACCAACAATCTCCTTAGTGCATACATCAATAACAACAACTACCAACAAATCCATCAAGCTAAATTTATTCTATCAAATTGCCTTTAAAATCCATTTTCCTTGCCAATATTATGTTTATGTTGAGATAAACACAAGTTCCATCAAGTATCTAGATCAAACACTTGGGTTCAAGAGAACTTCATGTGTAGAAGGGTACCTCTACTCAAAGCTCAATTGAAGGACTAAATTGGTAAAACGTATTATTTTAATTACTTCATCTTTTTTCTTATTATATTTCTCCTTTTTCTCACCTTCCTTATAGCACACTCAATGGGGTCCACATCCCTATTATTAACCATTCTATTTTAAGTTTCCATGATTTGAGTTACAACTCTTAAAATGGTGCCTATATATTGTGAATTGGCACTTTCACTACAAGATCAAAACTTGTTCTCTATACATTAGTGCTTGCACTTTCAATTCCTACACTTTGGTTTTAGTTTTTATGCACAGGTTTGGAACTTCCACTTGGTTATCTCACTTTTTTAACTATTTTACTTTATTTTTAAATTGGTTTTGTAGTTTTTAACCCTTTTCTATTTGTGTTTATTTTATCTTGTTTTTCTAGTTTTTCCTATCTCTCTATTTAATAGGAGAATTAGCATTTTCTAGTAAACCTTTTTGTCCAACCTTTATCAGTGCTTCCATAGAGAAGGTCAAAGCTTTATATTTACACTAGCATGAAGGTAGACTAAAGTGTTAATTAGTGTGCTTTGTCTTTGGAGTGGGTGTCTAAAATATTCTCTCCCCTAGCACCTAATACAATATTGGGGATTAAAATTCACACCCCTTCTTTCTTATTTATATTAGAAAGAAAGGAGTGTCAATTGTGTGTATGCTCTCCCCTTTTTCTTCATGAAATCTTGGGTGACCAAAAATGCTTAGGATTTCCTTTCCCATTATGAGGCCTACTTGGTTATATCATCACCCTTAAGGATGATCTCAAACATGCTTTATGGTATGGTATATAAAGGAGGAGAATAAAATTTCACCTTGATCTATTTACATCATGCTTAAAAAATTCTTGGGACCCCTGGTGATTCATGATAAAAGGTGAAGGGCTAGTCTAAGTGGGAAATATCCTACACTTTTAGATAGGCTAGTTTTCATGGATTTCCACTAGAGATCCTTTTCACTAGAAGCCTAATACCTTATAACATATTTTAATGTTGTGTAAGGGATGTTTATTGTAACTTGAAGCTACTTATAATACACCTGCATCTAGTGAGATAGATCCAACCAAGGTAACACCTTTGGAAACCTTTGGTAAGGGATTTCAAGTGTATGTGGCTATCCCTAGATATTAATTCATAGTTAGATGGTATTAGTGGATTAATTTATATTATGGGATAACAATAAGAGATAAACTTGAATAATTTAGGGAATGTTCTCATGTTTTTGGCATATTTTCATGTGTTAAACTAGTAAAATATATTTAGTCTTCAACCATGAACATTCAAGTCAACCATTTAAAATTTTTGTTTATAAAATATCTTTCCAAATTACAAAGAAAAAATCAAAATCAACAATTTAACACTTTCATCATATCAGTTCATTCGTATACTATTTCTATGTTTATAAATCATCCTTTAGCAATTGTGCTTATAAATAATTGCACTCTTTCCTTTAGCACCTATCCATTTTGGCACTTTTGATCTATTTGTAAGCACCTATTACTATTAACAAATATGCTTTATCCTTTAGTTCTTTAATTCAAGATTGACACTTTTAACCTATATTTCAATGTTCTTTATTGTGTGGTAAACAACTAATCAGACTTCACAAACTAACATATTGAACATTGTTGACTAAAAATTTGGCATAGATAAATATAGATAGACCTAGGATATCCCTCAAACCATCCTAAAATCCAAACGATTTGTACCTTTCCAAACCAAGACATATTTAACATTACCATCCCCATATTTGCACTAACATCTTCTTAGTTTGTAGTTAGATTAGATATCCCATAATAATTCATCCCCTTACTACTTTCCTTTACAATTTCCAAACTTCCACCTTGTCAATATAGCCATAGACATAACCATTTTCACTTCCACTTTGGAATTAGGACTCATAAATAATTCTTAATTTTTTTATCTATATTAGGTCACTCAACATGCACATCCATCTTCAATCATATTCAAACAAAATCAAAACCACTATTCAAACCAAAAATTAAAGTTGTCAAAAATTAAAATATAGATCTTTTAATTCATCATATCTAGCTTCCATATTACTTGATAAATTTCCTATCTCAAGTGGTATGTTAAATTAGCCTCTTCTACAATTTAGATAAATTACCTTAGGAATTTGGAAACTCCTAATTTAATGGACTCTAAAATACTCATCCAATTTTTCTAAATATATTTCTTAACCTAATTAAGAAAGGATAAAATCCTTAGTCATCAAGTAACCATAAAGGATCTATATTTTCTTAAAACAAATTTGATTTTTATCCATCATCATTTCCTTAGTATTTCATAACAAAAAATCCAAAAATCAACTTAGTTGAAAATTACAAAACCTTCCAACCTAAATAAAAACCATCATCCCAAACATCACAAACATTCTTAACTTACACACATATAGTCCTCAAACATAAACACCTAAGTCTAAGTCCAAAGTCATCACTTATCCATGAACACTCTCAATTTCATTAATATTTTCCAAAGCATAAACAAATAAACTTCACATGCCAAAATAAACCCAACTAGCACCATCTTTCCATGCCACTTATAAGGTCCCAAACCAAAAAACCAATGGATTCAAACATCTACACCACAATAATACTTAATGATATTTTTAATACAACACAAGGTGAAACCACATACTCAGATCATCCAAAGTCTTAAACATAAATAAAACTCTGATAGTGAAACTAAAATAATTTCACAAAGAAAAACCCGTAAAATCATAATATTTAATGGAAAGACTTATCAAAGAAAATAAATATCATTTCTTGTTGCAACTAATCGAAAGTGGGCTAAACCTTCCAAGATATTTGTATATATTACTTTAGAAAACATGTTCATGTTGTGCCTTGTGTCCATGCCCCATCTTGTCTCTGAAAAAATGGTGAACCCCCTCTTGTCTCTTTCAAAATGGGGAACCCCCTCTTTTTCTTTCCTTGTTTTCCTTTTTTATTTCTTTCTCTTTCTTTCTTTTTTCCCTTTTTGATTTCTCCTTTATTATTTCCTTTTCCCCATTTCCTTCTTCCCTTGTATTTTCCCTTTCATTTAATTGTTTTGTTGGGTGTCATAGTTTTTGGATACGTGATGTTGGTATGTCATATACATCGGGCCTAAGCTTTGATGCCTTCATGTGCCTCTCGGGATATTTGTCGAACCAAAACCCCAATCTTGAAATCCTGATGTCATCAATGTCTTATCACCTTGACTATCATGTTGTCCACATCTGCCATATGTATTTAAGTTTACTGGTAGGGCATTTAGTTGGAAATTCATGAGGATTAATGGTGGCTGCCAAATGAGGTTTATAGGTTGAATGATGGGTCATTTAATCATTTACCTTATGTTTTCAAATGAATTCAAGTTGTGTAAAGTCTCATGCATCCTTGTCTACCATTATCAACTTCTCTCATGTTGGTGCAACATTTGGTGGTGGTCTTTTGTGATTTATCTATTTTGTTTCATCTTTTCTCATGTTCACTTTTGTTCCCATGATCTAACTAGGTGGACATTGTGTTTTTTTTCAAGTTTCCCTTAAATTCATGACACCATTCTTTTTTGTGTGTGTGGGTTTTTGTGTGCTTATTATTTGGTCTATTTGGTGGTCTCATATTCTTTTCCCTTTTCTTTTCATTTTTGGTTTTGTTTTTTTGTTTTACCCCTTTCATTTTATTTCTATATTTTTTTGGTTTCTTCTTTCTAGGTTTTATCGAATCGGTTTTTGTTTTGATTTGTCGATCAATGATGTTAATGACATCATTATATTGGGCATCAAAATTTTCCCTTTCTAGGTTATTTTTATGCCTTAGATTCTTTTGAGGTTTCGATCCTTCAAGCATTAGGTGTCAGTCATTTCCTTTATCTACCAATTCAATATGTATTAAGCTAAACCAACTACCTCTAAAATTTGATTCCCTTTTAGTGCCTTAGTGTGTTTTGAAATCAACCCTTCAAACATCATGTTTTAGTCATTTGAATTGTACTTTACTTTCTGATTCAATATCTGTAAAGTTGAATTTCTCACCCTCGAAGTCTAATCCCTTTGACCTTAGTGGAAAACACTTTCAAATTATCGAATGTCAAGGATCGAGAATATCCTTTAACTTTTACTTTCTAACTAGGATAGAGGCTTAGTGATATCTCCAAATTCCAACCCCTGATATATTAAAAGGAAAAGGTCTGATCAAAATGGGTTAATTATATCAGGTGCTCTTGATTAGAGGTTTATTTTAAGAACATGCCCTTTTTGATAGAATTTAAGCTAAACATCTAATTCTCTATCTCTGAAATGAAGATTCTTAAGTCAAAACACATCATATTTTCAGACATCGGATATCTGGAGTAAACCATACCAAATATCAAATTGATTGATAGTCAGAAAGAAAAATTCTTGATCCTTGACCACTAAAAACCTTTAATTTCCTTTCAAATGTCACTAATCGAATCTACCTCTTGATTCCTAAAAACCTTAAGAGAAGTAGATTGGTGGTATCCTTGAGTCTTGATTCTTGAAATCTTTAAGCTAATTATCAGATATCGCTAGTCAAGGATACTCGTTAATTCCTAAGCTTGTTATGATCATGAGATAAACAATATGTTGAAGTCTTGACTCTCAAAAGGTTTCAAATATGATGAAGATTTAATGTGTTAGTATAGGTGTTTAAACTTCTTTCCTTTGAGCTATTTTTATTCTTTGGTAAGTTGTAGACCATACACCCAAATCTTGACCGACAATAGGGTCCCTTTTTTGCTTACAGTACACTTTTAATAAGATTTTACTTCACATTCTAAGTAATTTATTAATCTTCAAAGCTTCATTAAAGGAATTTTTTTTCCTTTTAATTATTCATTATTGATTATCTTGACACATTATTTTATATGTAGGAGAGATGCCAAAGGATCCAATGGAGATGAAGTACTAGTACAAATGCCATTACCCTCCTTCAAAGATGTTCTCTCCTTGCACTAAAATTGGAGATACTAATCTTAGACATATGGACCTAGATGAATTTAATAAGAGAATAAAATATGAGGAAACACGAACATATGAAGCCATTTCATTGGCTAACTTAGGGTTAGTGGAGGCAATTACCTTCCCAGTTACTATGCAACCACCTGAGCTTATTTCAACATGTGATTAATACTATGATCAAAGACATAGAAGGATTATGGAATTAGCAAGATAGGTAGTGTTGTACTTAAGTTAAAATATGATTGAGAGTGTTTAGAATACTTGCCTCCCCATTATAAAAATCCATAGATATGAAAAAGCTAGTGGATTATTTTGAAAATCATGAAGCAAGAAGCCTTAATCTCATTAACAATCAATTTTTTCTTAATCCAAAAAATGATAGCTCTTAAGATGGCCAAAGCATAACATAGAAATGAATTTAAGGAAGATGATAAGGACCTAATAACACTATTGAGTAAATTTTTTGGATACCCTCATGCTAGGGACTTTTATCCATGGATGGTCATGTTCAGTTTAACTATTTATGACAACAAGAAGATTGATTGGGCCACCTTCATCGGTGATAACATTCATGAACAATTGAAGGATGTCCTTCAAATGGAAATTTTTTATATGAAATATTACCCTGTAAATATGTTGGATTCTCAAGACATTTTTCCTAGATTAATCAGAGTGGGTTCCTTCCAACTTGGGGAGGTAAAAATTTATGAGCACTATCTTAAACTTAAGTTGGAGGATATCTATAGTGAATTTTATGTGGTCAATGATAATTTTGTCTTTACAATAATTAGAGGGTTGGAAGGATATTTCTCTAAGAGGATCTCTATTGAAGCCATTTAAGAGCTTAAAAAATGGGGGAATTGGTACAGTCATTTCAATACATTCACTTACATCAAGGTAGTTGACTTTCATAAGTACACATTGAAGCTACCTAGATATCCATCGGACAAGATAATCCTATTAGAGATCTACAAAAAAGTTTCAAAAATTCATAAGTTGATAACTAGAAAGCACAAGTTTGGATATGATTTCCCAATTAAGATTGGAGTGTTGTAAAGCCCCACCACACAACCCTAGAGGAAGTTGCAACAACTACTAACACATGGTAATTTTATTTTTTTAAAGTATAATTAATAAGTAAGTTCGCTAACTAAT
This sequence comes from Sequoiadendron giganteum, assembly GCA_007115665.2. Taxonomy (NCBI): domain Eukaryota; kingdom Viridiplantae; phylum Streptophyta; class Pinopsida; order Cupressales; family Cupressaceae; genus Sequoiadendron; species Sequoiadendron giganteum. Next base: position 231,415,275 of record CM021102.1, on the reverse strand, counting down.
GCCAACAACCTCTAAGGTTACGAGACAAAGGTTATATAGAACCTCAACAAAACATGAATCAAACCATGTCATTTAATTAATAAAATAAATTAAACACATACATTCCAAATAAGATAAATTACAACAAGCGTAAGAGATAACTTTCAATAAATTTATCCAAATTAAATAATAATATTACATCTCTCATTCCCCGAATGAGGTTATTCCAATAAACATGATTACAATTACAAATTCCACCTCAATAGCAACTGAGGGGTACAATAATATAAGAACAACTGAAATGAGATTAAGCAAGAACTGATACTGAAACCAACGAGCTCTCCAACTAAAAGTCTCATCCACATGAACATGAAGAAGGAACCCAATATATTTAGGTGCATGCCTCCCAACCAAGTGGAACCCAAAGGCCCACCCCCCATGCTAGGAGATAGTAACAAGGAATCCTAGCTAGGACATCTACCTCTAGACACAGGCTAAAACATAACTGAACCAACTGAAACAACCAATCACATGTACCTCACAAGTACATCCCAATGTACAACAAAAATACCATGCAAGTACAACACAAGTACAACACTACATGGTCACATTGCTTCCAGAAATAAAGCAAATCAAGTATGTTATGAGAACCATACACACATAATCAAACACCAACCATGGTCACAACATGTATGTCAAGGAAACCATACCCACAATAAACAAGTACCAACTATGGTCACACAAAGTGCCATCACACAACACATCATGAGTTACCCACTACAGATCGTCAAGATGGTGGCCTCAACTGATCCTCGACCCTCATACCTACTAAAGCGAAATCAAAAACCAACTATTGTCCTAGACAGAGTGTCATCGCACAGCTCATCAGGATGGTGGCCCCAAACCGATCATCGGACTTCATACTTACTAATGTGGAGTCAAATACCTTTCGTAAAAACAAGATAGATGACCTTGCCATCCCATGGACTTCTCACTCATCCCAAGTCTAAACAAGCCCTTACGCCTATGAGTGAGGCCAACTCAACTTGATTAATGGGAATTTAGTCCTAATCTTCTAAGTATTGTTTTAGTTATCACTTGATTAAACCACTTCTAAGGTTACCCAATCTTACCTCTTCTAGGCTTTGGCCCCTATGGAAGCCACTCTTCTACTTGACAACACACATAACATCCAAACATCAAGGGTACAAAGGTGTAACACAAAAGATATCATGACTACGCCTTTCACAGGAGGTGACATAAAATGAAACTCACTCCAACACTGGAGGTAACGAAACACATAACAAGGTCACTCCTTACAAGGAGACGTGGATCCCATAATCCACTCCTAAACCAAGGAGGTACAAAACATCCCCATTCGTGGAAACCGGGCACACACTGAAAAAACACCAAACACTACTCAAGGAACTCACAAAAGGTTGACAAACATGACACGACAACCCACATAACTGAAAATCCCATTTGGAGGACTTACGAATAAAACACTCCTTCAACCCATTTCCCAAATTCTAAATCCATTTCTTCATCACATTACGTAATTCATTACATCGATAAAACTAAATTAAGAATTCATCTTTTCAGATAAGGGAGAAATTAACAGTAATATTTAATTCCCTAATTTCTCTCAACAAAATAGGCATTTTCAACTATAACTCAGAACATTTCGCTTTAAAATAAATAACCGTTTGTCCTTGCAAACTAAATCATTATAAAATGATTCAATTAATTTCGTTATTATCACATTAATTACAAATCCAACATTTGCCCTTTTCAAATCTATTGTTTAAAAAAAATCACAACAATAATTAGACTATAAGCCCAATATTTCAATTTTTTTCAATTATATTTAAGTCAAATCAATAATTGGCCTTGCACATCAATTTAAATTTCAAAATTAAATTAAAATCATGCATTATCTAAATCAAATATTTAACTCCCTCAACTAAACTTAAAAACATGCTTTGAATAAAAAACACCCTTTTGATATAAATATACTCACAAAATATATATAATCCCATTTTAATATCTACACCATTATATATATATAATATTATAATATTATATCCTATTATATTAATTATTAATACATATTATATTGCCTATAATATATATTAATAAATTAATATAATAAATATAATAAAGTATATTATAATATTAATATATATAATTTTTTTAATTTTTTTTTTTTAAATAACAGCTAGTCGCACCTCGGTCCATGTGTGTGCCCTAATCTCAATGGGCGACTCACTTTTCTTTCAGTCGTGGGTTCACACAGGGCGGTGACACATTCATAGGTGGTCGTCGTTTTTGGGTGGGGCAGCACGTTTTGGTGGGGCTGCAGTTGTGTGTAACACAACTGACCCCTGCCATGAGGGGCCACTGTGTTAACATAGTCATCTCCCTAAGTAGGCGGTGGCTATGTTAACACAACTGTCCCCAGGCCTTTGGTAGCTACGGTGGTTTGGAGGAGTGGGGAGGAGCGCGTTGGGCAAGGCTCCCTCCACCTACCTCCCATGGGGGGCGCGGTGGGGGTCGAGCCCCCAACGACCTCCCAATGCTTTTTTTAAAATGCTTTTATTTTTTTATAAAACAACCTATGGATTTTGAAATCTGTGCCTCTTCTCAGGGGCATTTTGAAATTTTTCAATAGCATAATCTTAATATAGAATATTATATATATATATGTGTGTGTATATATATCAGTATATATATACATATATATATATTTAAATCCCCAAATGATAATTTGCATGATTAATTGAGAAAGAAAATATTCAAAACCCAATTCCAGCCAAGAACACAAAAGTTTTATGAGAGAACTCAAACAAAACAGGGGTTTAAAATATGCTACAATTTTTATCATGAAGTTTTCAACTTAGATTTGGCTTATAAATTTTCCCACATGAATATAAATGGATACACAATTTTTAAAACAATCAAATTTACAAAGAATGAACCTGGTAATTTATGAGTTTGAAGGGATCCAGATAGTGCCCAGCTCCTTCCTTTGATTCCCTCTTTAGATCAACAAATTTCACAGTTTCAAACCAAAACCCACAAAAAGGCAAATTTCTTCCTCACTCTCTTTTTATTTTCTCCAAAACTCCATGATCCAAAATTGAGAAGAGAAATTCTAACATAAGGATGAAACCTTAAAATCCAACAACCACCCTCATAAATTCTCCAAAACAAAAAATGCAAAATATCTCAATTTCCTCAATTTTTGAATTCAAACTTTCAAATTTGACTTTTAAATCATTTTTTCAATTTTTTAATTCCGAATTTCTCAAGTTGACTTTTATGCATTTTCTTTATTTTCAATTTCAACAATATAACCATAACTTCAACATAAATAAATTAAATTCTTTCAACATCATAAATTTAATTAATTAATAAATAGATTTATTCTATGATTAAATTATTTATTAATTAAATTAAATTAATAATAAAATAAATTATATTTCAACATAATCTCAGAACAAATTAATCCACAACTTAAATACAGTAAGCCATTTAATTACCCTTTTCTAACTTGAAATTAAATAATGAAGAGAGGGAACGGTACTCAAGGCAACACAACCTGACAAACACCTGATGACACACTAGGACTAGGGTGACGACTTGACACAGAAAACCTAGCTACTATCTCCCAATTAAATACCATTGGGCATTGAACATGCTCCAACCTGTGAAATGAGGTGGATTCGATGCCCTATACCTATCAACATGTGAATCAAGTAAACAACAACATATAGTATAAACGACATAAAATACACACCATGAAGAGGAAATCACAAGATCGCAGGGCGCTCGCAAGCGAGTGATGTGATACCGTCCCCTTCACTAATACAATGCAACTAACTGAAAATTCTAACATATTATTATAATCCAAGGGATAACATCATTAATTCAAATGTCCATTTATGCTAATCTAGAACATGCCATAATGATAACATCATAAAAAAATACCATCACATCAAAATATAAAATTAACATCACTTTAAAGATAGCGATCAAAAGCAGCTGAGTACCATATACATGGTACTAACAGAAAGCACACAAACAAGGCATTTGAAAACCTAGAAACACATCAAAGCAACATACCCACATAAGGACACACTACCCAACCAGAAGGCAAAATACAGGGGTATTACAAGTGTGCTCATGTGCCAATATCCAAAATTCAGAGAAAGTAGAGATAAAGCTGGAAAATACTCCATGAAGATGTACAATGACTCAAGAGGCTAATTTGACCCAATTGGGATGATAAGTAGGTTATAGGCTCATTATTCATGCATGATCCTATAATAGAGGACCATTGGGAAGATTGTGAAGAGGAATTCAAGGTCTAAATAAAGGATTACTTTTGGTTGATAGTACATGTGATCAAAACTTTAATAGAAGCCCAAGTTTCTAATGCAGAGCAAGAAGGACTTAACCAAAAAAACTCAATTCAAACTTAATTGAACAATTTTTCCAATTCTCAAAACCCTAACTCAAAGGGTTTCCACTATTCCTTCATTGTTTCCTTGTAGGTCTCCAAACAGTGAAAAATGGAGCATATCTTCCTGAATACTCCTCAAACCTAGAATACAAATATCATTTTAGATACCCATTATCCCTTCCTTTGACATATCTCAAAACCTCATATAATTATTTTGGAACAAATCCCTCAAACTAATGCTTCTACGTTGTCCCCTTAAGTCAGTTAGGCCTAATTTACAAATTAACACTCCATTAAAATCCCCAACAACCCTAAATATTTATGAGCAATCCTTCACCAGGCTGAAAATCCCCAAAGTCCACAATTCTTTACCAAAGGAAAGCCCTCTAAGATAGCAAACCATGAAACCATCACTTTAAGCCTTTTCCCAAGAGGGTTTATTGAAAATCCTATCTCCACATCTTAACTCGCCTTTCCAATGCATAAAAAACACTTAAAATTGCCTGCACATGCTTAATAAATCATCAAAATATGTTTCCCCAAGGGCTTTCCACAATTACCTACCCTTAACCACCAACTTTCACTCAACACTCAAATTTGACAGCTAGGGCATCATGCCCAAACACACAAATGACCTCCCCTACTCTTAGAAATCATTATGAATTCTAACCCTACCATATTGGATGAATTTAACCAAGCTATAGGAGATACAAGTGGTGGAATGGGTCATTATTCTATTTTTAGCCTATCAAACCCTTAAACCCTATTTTTCTGGCCACCTACAGAAATTTGACTACCAAATTCTTCAAACTCAATAAGAATAATTAAAACCAACTCTAAAACATTTTTAAAACATATATATAACAACTCAAATGAAATTTAGTCTGAAATCAAACTGTATGGGTCTGTACAGATCAAGGGAGCAACAATTTGTTTGGAAAAAACTCATAATTTTGAGAGCTTTTTAATTCATTTCTTCACCAAAAATTTTCAGGAGAGAGTTTACAACAATATTCCAAGCATATATCAACCTTCCCCTCCTAAAAAAAATTGATAGAATCATCAAAACTAAATTTTAAACTCCCATGACCATTGGGATTCGAAGTTTGTACTATTTTATATTTTTGCAATCTTACATTTTGACAAATTTTACAAAATTTGAAAAATGAACTCCCAATAGACCAAATGACCCAAGATACATTAAGAGTGGTCTATTATGACCTTATTTGACTCAAACATGACTCAAAAAACCAAAAATAAACATTAGACCTTATTTGCACAAATTGAGCTTGGTGCCCTTGCACCATACACCCGGCCTAAAAAAAGTTTCCAAGTCCCTTGGAAATGCATTGTTGCAAATTTATCTTCTTTCCAGTATCTCTTTGACCTTCCAATACTCCTTCATGTGGTGTTCCTTTCCACTAAGTTAGGCATTAAATACTTGCATCATCCTTTCTACCCTTGAGTTGTTTACCACCTACATACTGGTCCATCCTTACAAACTTATATGTTGAGTGTCCTCTGACCTTTTCTCCATCATAAACTTATTTTGTACGTACTTTGACACCTACACACTGACCTTTGTCAACCTTTCCTTCAGTTTTCTTCTATTTCACTCTTGAAACATACCTAAACTCATCCAACTGTTCTTTCCAAACACCTTTACTCTTTTCACATATTGTCTTCATCATTGTCCCTCAGTTTTCTACCCCAAATACCACTCTGTTATCAAACCTACTGTAACTGTAGATTAAAAGTAGATGTATCTTTCGACTAATGATGAATAATCTGCAACTAGAATAAAAAAGTTAAATCCTAATCTAAACAATAATCTAAAATCTAACAACAAAGAACGAGGAAATAAACTAAACTAATAAAACCAAAATGATCTCACCAAATATGCATTCACCCCTTCAAATTATCTTGATTGTTCTTCTCCATTTTTCCTTTTCAGTATTCTTGCCCTCAAATTTATGTGTTTGAATGAAAGTATAGCTTTGTGGAGTGTCTAAGAAAAATATCGAAGATGAATCTCTCTTCTCAAAAATGAATGATTTCGGGAGAGGAATAATGATTATGATAGGCCATTTTATAGATTTTTTGTTTTTGAATGATCAGCTCAGATTGAAAGAGAGATCAACGGATGAGATTGATAAATGCTATGCGATTGATTTTTGTCTCAGATAGAACGTGAGTTAGAACACGAGTTCAGGAAAGACTCAAGATAGAGACTAAGTTAGAACACGAGTTCAAGATCTTAATCTCCAAAAATAGTAGACTTTGTATGCAAAAGCCAAATTTAAAACTCGAAGACTAATGCATTCAAATGCAAAGATGAGTTAATTAATTAAATAAAGATATTTAATTAATAAACATATCATGCATATGAGTTGGAACTAGTTAACTGACTAGTTGTGACAGAGATTCCTCTCGTAGAGATAAACTGGTGTTGAATTCAGAGATAACTGGAGAACTAAAAATAGATCTCAAGTTAGAAGGTGAGTGAATGACTTAGATAACTGAATGATAGAGGAATGTGACATAAATAATTAAATATGAATTAAATGTTAATTTAATTCAACATTCGAAAATAAAAGATTTTAATTAGATAAATAAGGATCATTTATTTAATTTGATTGTTGAAAAGGATACTATAAATAATTAAATAATAAATATTTAATTATAGATAAAGGGGGTTAAATGAATAATTAAATAAAGATATTTAATTATAGTTGGAAATATGACAAAGGGGTAATTAAATAATAAATTATTTAATTGACATACAAAGGGGGAATAATTAATTTTTCACAACATAATTAAATAAATATGATTTATTTAATTAATCAAGTTGAATAAAGATTAATAATGAATTAATGAATTAATTAAAAAGGGTTATTTAATTAATAGAGGAAATATGTGTTAGAAAGGTTAATTAAATAATAAACATTATTTCATCATGACCATAGATAATAGAAAATTATGTCGAAAGTGGTGTTCACAGGCCTAGACCAATTTTCGGTGTCTACAGATACTACTTTGATTATTACCATACCAATCATTTCTATAGAAGTAGCTACAACACAAAATTTGGCAGTGAGTCAAGAAGCATATACTTCCTCCCTTCCTCCTTGGTTGTTCTCTCAAGTATTGAAGGAAAATAAACAAATGATCACCCCAAAAGAGCTTGATCTTGAAGACATAATTCCGCCAAAAGCCAAGGGGAAGAAAAAGGCAAAAGTTCATTCAAGGCTTCATGTTGACAAAACTAGTCATAAGTTTGTAGAGATTGGTCTACCCCCACAAGAAGAAGGTTATGTTAACATGGAGGATTACATAGTCATGAGAGTCCAACTCGGAAAAGTTACAAATGAATGTGTAAAGTCAGATGCACAAGTGGTCCTAGATGCATTAGTAGGAAGGCTTGACAAAATGGAAGCAGCCCAAAATATGTACAAGAAGGATGAGCATTATGCAACTGTTTTAAGGAAACTAGAAGACTTCAATAAATGTGTAGCCTATGGCTATGGTAATCATTGAGGAACCAATAGTACAAAATGAGGAGAAGTTTACCTTCAAGGGTAAGGTGTTGTATGATTTCATTGATGAAATGATAGAACATATTTCATAGGTTATAATTGTCACAGATGAGAAGGCCATAGAGATATCCAACCTAAACTCAAAGCTCGATAAAGAAGAAAGCATACTTTCCCAAGAGTAAAAAGAAATGGAAAAAACCCTCTCATTTTGGTCACGAATAAACGAGGCAAAACTAAGTTTGTGGAATTTGGGGTAATTCCTGACAAAGAGAAATATGTGGAGGTAAGAGAATCCCTCAAGCATTAAATTCAAGTGATCAAGTCTCTTACAAAATATATCCACCAAGTACAAGATGTTGAAGGACATCGTGATATCCTAGAAAATGGAATTAAGGAGTTACCGAGTAAGCTCCTTGATGAAGATCATATTTTCCTCGCAGCTAGTGAACTTTCATACATCTACAAGGAAGTTGTCATGAAGCATGTAGAGGATGAAAACTTTCCAAAGACCCCCATGCATTCAATTTGTGACATACGAGTTTCTCTTGATAATCTCAAGATGCATCTTGACAGATGCAAGAAGATTCACTCATCTGCCAGAAGATCAATCACTAGAGTTCACACCATAGTGGATTACACTGTTGGTCTAGATGAGGCATTCGTACTGGAGAAAAAGAAGAGATATGAAGACTTCCTTGCCCAATGCAAGGAACCATGAAGACTTATTTTCATCTCCAGTGTTAGATAGTTTTTTTCTTTCATTTATGCATTATGTAAATAGTTCGCGACATCTTACATGTCTTTTTCAAAGATGTATTTACATGTAAAAATAGAGATTTTTTCCTAAAAATATGGATGATATTTTTGAATAGGTCAACTAGCTAGTTAGGTCATATTTTCCTAGATTTGTTCCTAGATTCACTCTCCTGATTTTCCTAGTTTTTCTCTCCTCTCCCATTTATAAATAATAGAGGATCCTATTGTAAACTTTTATCTTTTATCTTTTACAATGAAGTGCTGCCCATTTTGAGAAGAAAATACATGAAAATTTGTGTTCATCTTTGTGTATCTATTTTAATCAATAAAGAAGAAAGTTGCATAATAGAATTTGTGTTGGAATCGATTATCTTTTGAATTTGATTGAGATTGGCTGCAATTAGTGATTAAGATCTAAAGGGATTTGAGTCAATCCATGTAATTTTTTTGTTACACTCTTTTATTAAATTTATGTTATTTGATTGAATGTTGTTAGCGAACTCTCTATAAGACTTTTTGCTCGTATTTGTTCATGTTGTTTGTGGATCTATCGTGGAGTATCTAGAAAACATTGTGCTTCTAATACAAGAATGGTTAGATATCTCAAAGGATTCATTGGTGAAAGCTATGAAATGACTTTGTTCCTTCATGAGTTTTCTTGTTTTATCATTTATCGTTATTATGTTGGTGTTCTTAGTCTTTTCTTTGACAAGATAAGAATATCAGATTTACTGCTTTGTTTTTAGTTTGAAGTTATATTGAATAAGGAACTCAAAACCATGAAGCACTGTAAAACATATTCTTTGAAAAAAGAGAGATTTATGAATGTGACACACTGGTGTGCACTTTTCGCACATGTGCCTCACTAGAGGTAGGACCCCCTCTTCACTTTCTTGTGTTCTGGCTTTGCTGTAGGTTTCACCTCTTCCCTTTAAGGGATACATTCCTTTGAATTTTGGCTTTTAATTCCCTTGGAGAGATCAATGATTTATCTACACTTAGGATGTGTTTTTTGCAACTCTTTGATCCCATGGAATCCCTAAAATCCTTTTCTTTAACATGGGATCCAATTTTCAAGAAAAATTGGCCAGGATTAGGAGGCCTTCAGGGATTTCATCCTAGTCCAAAATTCTTGAAGTCAGTTTCTGCGAGGAATTAAGCCTTGCCTAGATTCTTCAAATCTATATCGGGGTCGTATCTCTGAGCTTTGGCACCATGTCCTTTGGTGTGAAGGGTAGATGGGTGCAATTAATGCAATTTTAGTTAGCTATTTAAGCGAAATTCAAATGCCATTTTCCCATTTCATACAAAGAGCTTAGTCTATTTGAGCCCATTTCTTCTTCATCAATCACCTGGTTCATCTGGAGATATCAAATCCTCATGTGGCTATTGTATTCCATTTGGGGTGCACTCACACTTTCGATCTCCCAAATTGTGTGCATCAAAGGTAGGGTTTTTTCACCCTTTGTATCTTGATTTTTATACCCTAGCTCAACTCCATGCTTGGATTTGGTTACGGTTTTTGGTTTCATTTGGGTTCCAATGGTGAATGTTGATGAAATTATCTCCTTTGATTGAAAACATTCCATATCTCTTCTAATCCAATGATCATATCGGCCAGTAGGGTCTGTTTCCAGTTTAGTCTTTGCCAACGGCTTGCTAGGGTTTCGCGTGTGGCACATTTCAATAGTAAGGAACATCGATTGTGGTTCCTGTCTAAGTCACAACCTAAGTGGGTATGCCATGGAAGTCCCAATAATTTCATGACCAGGAGAATCAATGTGAACCCTCAGTTGTCATCCCATGGTCTAGATGACTCTGATTTCAATAATGGGAGTGGGGTAGTGAGTAATAATGCCATCATTCGACCGACAAGACAAAAGAAGCCAATGTAGATCCTTGATGGGGATCTGGTAGTCCTAATTCCTAGGGCACGAAATGGTGAAAGAGTTGCTCAAATTCCATGTGAACCATAAGAAATGTGTTGATTTTGAGCCATCTCAAGAATTCTGAGACACCTCGGAGTTTCCAAAGTTCAATCCTTTAGAGATTCTGGTGCCTCTAGAATTCTTTGAATCTTCCTATCACCTCAATACCCAAACACTTAGCCTTGTCCCATCCACAATAAATTTAAAGTCCAATTTATGAAGGAGAGGTCACAAGGGGTCAAGACCAAAGATAAAATTTATTCAAAACATGAAGAAATCCTAACTCACGATCACCTCGAAAAATCTATGACCCTTTAGAATTTTCAAAGGTTAATCCTTCAAAGATTCTAGAGTGCCATGCATTTTTTGAATCCTTCCATCAGGCTAAATCTCGAGGTGACCACTATCCATCACATTCAGGAAATTTCAAGGTAGCATTTAGGTGACTTAACATAAATCAGGGAGCAATTTGAAGAAGATATGCACGTTCAAAAAATTTCACCCACTTTGGATTCTCTGAAGGAATTTCTATCAAAGAATTCACCGAGCTTCGAATTCTTTAAATCTGTTAGAGTGGGGAAACTTCGAAAGGGTGAAATAAAGAATGATGAAGGGATGGTCACATACTCATGAAACTGCCTTGCACCAACATGACTAGATATTCAATACCTAAAAGAGGACTTGAGTTGATACTTTGGAGAATCTGCCTCAACCCAAAAACTTTGAACCCTAATCCTGCGAAGAATCTACATCCTAGATTTTCTGTAAACTTCACAAGGACTTCCAAACTACCTAACAAGTGAACCTTCAATGAGAGGCCATCAGGTGATCATGACATTAATTTGCAAACTTGGCATTTTACATACAACAATGACCCTCGAAAATCCATCCATTTGAAAAATTCTCGAATTGAGCTTCCCGTAAAAAATCTGCCTAGTCAGGGAATCCCCGAGTCTTATTCTGTCAAAATTTTTGCTTTTTGCTGAATTTATTAAAAACCCTTCAAGGTCCCAAAATCCATAAATGCTTCAATTATGGCTAATCACCTTGGTTTTTGATAATGAATAAAAATGCATTTATTGATAGTGAAGGCTTTCATCTGTTTACTTTAATAATGATTTTATTCATGGTTGGCATCATGGCTATTATTAGGTCTTCTAACAAATGTAGGCAAAACTAAGTCTCGATTAGACCTCCAAGTCAAAACCTGCACAAGCCTAGGAGGAAGGCAAGAGAATAATAGATATCATGAAGTATGACTTCAAAGGAATATGGTCAGAGTTAAGAATTTCCTTTGTGTGGTCAAAGATAGCTGACACAAATATGGGACACATTGACTACAATGACTTCCAACAGAGAATTTTTAGCAACACAACCACAAAATTGGCACAAGTCATCACACATACAGGCTTGGCTCAGGTAGAAGGATTTCCACCTACATTGTTGTGTCTAAAACTAGTATTGGGATGTGCAAAACACTATGATTCCAACAAGCGAATAATAGTAGGCCCACAAGGAAGGGCCATGGCTAACCTGACTAAAGAATCAATTTTTGAAACGTTCAACATTGCCTCCCATCATAAACTTATTAAAGAAATCAAAATCCAAGAAATAGAAGATTTATATGCCAAGGATGTCTCAAGGGCTTTAGACATGATGATTAGTTCATGGATAGCTAAACCAAAGCTAGACTATTCCAAAATCCCGAAGCAACTACATAGAATTGATTTCAAGATGGAGTATCATGATATCATCAAGCTCCTAGGAAGGGTAATGGGACTGGAGGAGGCTTTCACTTTCAGAACTTGGATGTTCTATACCATTACTTAGATTATGGGAGGAAAACATTACCATTGGTCAGGCATCTTGAGTGATAACTTAGACAGACAACTCAAAAGTGTTTAGGATACTCATGTATTCATAATGTCATCCTACCTTGTCTACATGTTGGCAAGTTAAATTAAGTACAAAGGCCTAAGCTGTAGAGGAACTTTGGGAAAAGATACAATCTGGGATGTTTAACCTCAAATCTAGTACAATACATCCAACTATACGAGGGAAAATTATTCCTTTCTCATGTATATTCCCAAACTACTATAGGGTGCCCTCCATGTGAGAATTTTCATAGAGGAAATGGAGCTTATCAAAATGTATACACAATGGGTCATACAATTCTATAGATTCTCTTACATCAAGATAAAAGGCTCTCCCATGGATCCAGTCAGATTGAACTCATTTTTCTAGAATTGAGAGAAAAAATGGTTGCATTTGAGACTATGCTGAAGACATGCATAGGAAGGGGCTTACAAATTAATTCTTGTTGAGGATTGGCACCCTTGTGTCCTACCCAAATCTCCAAAGTATAAAATACTCAAACAAGGAGATGACACAATAAGAATTATATTTGTGCACTAATAGCAGCAATTTTTATCCCTATCAAAGGGCACAAAAGAAGGCTAGTACAGAATTCAGGCATAGAGACCACATAAAAGACTACTGGGTGAATTATAGAGATGAGTTCAAGATGCTGAAGAGAAGGTACTCCATATTTCCCTTTAGGCTCATTAGACTCTACAAGGTGGACTAGGTGTCGGATCTAGTTGACAGGGATGAGGGAGAGCTCATACAATATCATGATTACAAACTAGATAGAAATCAGCCCCTGTCATCAATCAATTGGCTAGAGGAAGAAGTTATAGATCTTGACCAACTAACTAATCCTATGAAGAGATATTCCAAAATGTGGGTCAAGCACAAAATTGTAAATTTAAAGGTGGATAATAGAAAATTCACCTATGATTTGATGGGAAACCTTTAATCCCATTCCAAGGACAACACTGAAGCTGCCAAGGATGATACTACGGAACCTTCCCATGGGGATGAACAAGAAGAACATAGGCCCATAACAATGAAAAGGAAGACTAGAAGTCAATGGAAAATAAAGAAAATTGAGAAGTAGTCTCCATCAAAGGCAAATAAATTTGTTAAAGAATCTACCATAGAAAGGAAGAAAACTCCTCCTACCAAGAGAAGGAAACTAATGATCAAGAGGTAGCAATTGCAAAGGAAGAAAAGTCTACTGAGGCCACAGTTACCACTCCTAGGGTTGTCAATATTGAGATCTCTGAGGAGAAATAGCAGGTATATGTGAGAAGGAATTTTCAAAAGAAAAAGGTATCCCCTACAAGAAAATAAAGAGTTAGGATTAAGAAGTCACATGTTGAAGAGGCTCCTGCTGATAACCCTCTAAATGAGGCTGAAAAGGTAGTTACAGGGAACAATTCACCTTCTCCATCCATAATACAAAATATACTAGAGGGGGAGGCCCCAAAGGAGCATGAAAAAATAGGTGGAGAGGAGGGCCTATTATATGAAGACACTTAGAGTGAAGAAGTATCCATGCCCAGAGATGGGAAACTGGGTGATTTGGCTAGGGAATTGGGAAAAAGGATATAAATCAAAAAGGATACTACTTCTGAGGTCACTATGGAAATTCATTCCTAGACCCAAACCAGTGGACATGCTAACGTGTCACATGCAAAATAAGAGCTTGAAGGAAAAAGTGATGAAGAAAAAGAATGGCAGAACCAAACAAGGGATGAGCAAAACATAGAAGTTGTCGATGAAATTCCTCGTCATGATCAATCTGGACATGGCACTCCTCCAATAAATACATAAATAGAACAACCTACTACCCTAGAATGAATGGAGAAGAGATTGAAACATAAATTCATCATAGTGGAAGATGAAACTCCAAGCTGGGATAAGTTGTTGGGAAAATGGGAGCAGCCAAAGGAGAGGAAGAGAGGTCAAACCATCTCTAAATTTGCAAGGGATGAATTCAACAACAAAATTTTCCATGTGTTTGTTCCTCCTGAGAATAAATACAAGGATGAAGTAAGGCCCACAGATTACAAAGTGCATACTATGAATTTGGGTCCAACCACGAAGGAACAAGAGAAAGAAGACTTTGAGGATTCCTCTCAGGTAATTCTGAGAAGACTAGATAAGGAAAATGAGGAGAAGGAGGAGTTGCAAAATCAATTGAATATGGTACACTGGTACATTCAAAACTTAATTAAACCTCTACAGTCTCAAAATCATGAGAGATCCTCATTTTCAGAAGGATTTTTGTCAAGGGAAGTTGTTTCAGAGATAGAGAGATTGAAATATCTAGCAAATGATACCCAGGAAAGGCTTTAGAATGTTGGCAACAGAGGGTATAAAATGATTGAGAAAGTGTGACCCTATTATGAGAAATCATCTTTTCTCCTCAATGACATAACATACTTCTTGCAAGACTATGGGAAACCACCAAATCATATAGTTGTCAGCTAATTGGAGAGAATTCTTACAATTCTAGCTGAGACTCTAGTTTATGAGGGTGCATTTACTATGCAAGATACTCATAACATCATGGAATGGATAGAGGCAATCAAGTTCAAAAGTGAACTCAGAACGAAGGCTCCTAAGAATTTGTCCAAGGCACAGGCAAAGGTAAAAGAGGTCTTCAACTGTTGTAATGCTTTTCTAGAAACATTTACAAGATGCAATAAATTAAGACACAAAGCAATTGCAGCAATGGTGGCATGAGGTATATTCTCCAATTTTTGAGGGACCTAAAATTAAGGATCAGTTGGAGGATGCTACTATTTATATATCTTACCTAGATAAATATCAAGATTTATATGTTGACTAGGAGAAGACCTTAACCAAGTATGGGGTTGAGTTGAAAATAGTTGGGGCTAGAGTTAATGCTATTTCTACCTTAATCAAGGCCGACCTGGATCCAATCCTATCGAAGTTAAAGGGAATTAATGGAAAAAATGGGGTAGGTGAAGGAGAAAAGGGTGACCCAGCTTGATAGCCTAAAGAACAGTAAATGCTAGTTTTTCTTGGGGGACAGGTCAATGATGCCTTGGAGCTCATGCCTGACATGTGTTAAATGCTAAAAGTTGACTTTGGAGGATGACCTCCATTATTTTAATGTATATTTTGAACTTGGAATTCAATGAGGAATGTTTGACTGACCTGCTTGGCTAGCCTAAATAATGCAACCCTAATTTGGGCACCCTTGATGTAAATTGTTATAAATTGGGATTTCTCCCTCATTTTAAGAAGTTAGGCATTCTAGAAAAGTGTTAATAGCTTAGCTAAGATATTAGAAGGCTTTGTAATACTGGAGATACTAGATAAACTCAAATTGTTGCAAATTTTTGATGAAGTGAATACAAAGAATGCATTGTTACTTGGTGATTCTTCATTGTGTTATTCATTTGTGCATGGTTCTTGAGATTCCTATGTTTCAGATTGAGAAATTTGATTTTAAGTAAGTTACTTTCTAGATAGTTTTAGAAATATTTATGTTTTAGTTGTGTCCTTGGTGGAAAATTTAAATTGTTTCATCAAACCTTTGGTCCATAATTTTGGCTACTTTCTAAATGTGGGTAGTTATGTAAAGTTATCCTGGGCCTATATTTGACATTCTTAGTTCAATTGTGGAGTGTTTATGCATTCTAGTGCTATATTTGTATTGATCTGTGAATGTTGTACAATCTAAAAATCTTGATACCTTAGGATATAGCACTATTTATTTGATATTGTAGGTTAACGTGGGTTTAGCAAGAATTGGTTTGAAGGGGTTGGTCCATTTTGGATGTTTTTTCATTTTCATATTTGATTCTAGGAGTTAGATTTAGAAGATCTCTCTTGAAACCCTTTATCTTTTGGTATTTATTTTTCATCTAGGTTAGTTTTAGTGCTTGAAAGCATCAATATACTGTCACATTTGATGAACTTAGCAAGCTACAACATTTTTTTGTAAGGCCCTTTTTGGAGAACCAACAATTTCACATTATCTTTGAGTTGTTATTTTTCATTTTCAACACCTGGCATTAGAGACCTTGGGGTTATCTCTTGAAGCTTGTTGATAGAGATTTACCTTTCAGGAGAGATAGGATATTATATTATGACTGAGTTTTTTTTGTGTAGAAAAATACCATCAATAGATTGGCACTAGAAGGAGGGTATATTAAGTAAGTTGGATCAGTTTTTGTCATCAATATCTCCTCAGAGATTTAGGAGACAAATCGGGTCAACATTAGGAGGATAATTCCAATAGTTAGAGCCTCCTACTAGGTCAAGAAGGACCAAGAAAGCAGGACCATCATCATCTTCACCCATCTAGCCGTCATCATCCTCTTCATCTTTATATTTTGATTTAGCTTCCACTAAACCCACTCCCAATAAACCTCATCTTTCACCCATTCAACAACCTCAGGCACAAGCTAACCAACCACAACCACAACCCTGGCCACATCCACCTCCACCAATGGATTTCTTGGCCAATAACCCTTCACCTCTTGTCTTCAAAAACTACAATTTCGTGACTAAAAAACCAAAGCACTTTTGATCCAAGTTCCATGTGGGTGATCCTAACAGAACAACTGAGGAACACATTAGAATATTTTAGATTTCCCTTAGGTATAGGAGCATTAATCATGAGGATGTTACATGTAGGATTTTCCCATATTCTTTAGGTGGAGAATCCTTTTATTGGTATAACCACTTACCAGTTAGCTCTACAACCAGTTGGGATGACCTGGAGAAATATTTTCTGCTTAAGTTCAAAATTCCCATCAGTGCCAAATTATATTTGTAATTCACATGGGGTTAAAATAAAATTCAATGAACCAATAGGGTCTTTTAACAATAGATTCCATCGTGGCTATACTATATTGAAAGCACCCTATGTTGTGGATGACACCACGATAAGAGAAGTCTATTATGATGCATTGAATAGTTTGATTTTTACTTTCCTAAAGTGGAAGCACAATCCTCCCGATAGTTTGTTGAATGCATATACAAAAGTTGTCAAGTCAAGTATAGATTTAAGACAACACTTGTTAGGATCGTTACCATCATTAGGGCCTACTGCTCATCCAAGAAAAATCTAGGCAATAGGTCAAGCCATAAACAATCAGACTCCAATCATGAACCCAGTCTTGCAACTACCTATAGTTCCACATCTAGGACCCTCATTGAATTAGACACCCCTGCATCATTTTATTCACACAATATAGGTAAAGCACCTTTTCCCCAACAACAGGCCAACATCTTGAGCTATTTAGAGAATTCTAAGGTGTTAAATCAGTCACTAAACCAAGGCTCTCATGCAATCTATTTATATAATTCTAAAAATATTGGATCTGCATTGAGTAACTCAAACAAGGAAAGGTTGGATGAACTAACTGAATAGGTTAAGAAGTTGTCCACAAAGGTAACTTACTTGAGAAAATAGAATATTCAATTACAAGATGCTCATAGGAGCATTTAATATAACTATAATAGAGACAACATGGACAATAGAGTCTGGTTATAACAGAGACAATAGGAATCTTGTGAAAGGATACAATCAGGGCTATGATAGGGGCCAATCCTTGGGACAAAGCTTCAATAGGAGGCCACCACCAAAGAAAAATAGGGCATGGAATACCCAACCTAAAAATAGAGGGGTTTCAACTCTATTGGACCAGCCCAACAACCTAGAAAAGAATACTAGCATTGTCCTCTTAGCAGAATCTTCTCTTAGAGGATACTATCAACTTCACAAGACAACCCAACATTCAGAATTTGATTGCCCTGAGTTTCAACAACTTCATCTTTATTCCAGCTAGAGGTACAAGATGTTACAATATGTCCCTAATATGGTTAGGAGATAGTACCCTCTAATCCTTATGACTCTCCAGTGTTGGTGCTAAATCATGCTCATTTTCCCAAAGGAGAAGAGAAGGGGCCTAAAGAAGAGTCCTCAAAGGAAGCTATAGAATCAGAACAAGTGTACAATGAATATTCAATATCAAAGTTATTTGAAACTAATGGATTTGTTGACAATGGTCCCTTGGATAAAGAAGATCAAAGAATTGATGAATTCCAAATGTTTCACCAAAGGACTACACCATATGATATGAGAAATAGACAGGCTGGTGAGCCATTCACAACCTCTACACCCCTAAACAACTTCAATATTCCTCCTGATCCTAATGCTAGTAACAACCCTTCATATCTTCATGTCCCTAGACAATATTTCTCTAAAGGAGGATCCTTTGATGGCTCAAAAGGAGAAGCTTCCAAGGACCAAAAAGAAATGTCGTCAAAGAATAGTCAATCTAATATGAATATATTTCGATTGGGGGAATATGTAATAGAAGAACTCAAGAAGGTGAAGATTAGTCTTTCATCTTTTGAGTTGTTAAGAGTTCCAGCTATTCGGAGTGCAGTGTTAGGGTCATTGAGTGACCATCCATCCACAAAATCCTCACAAGATTCTATTGCCAAGAGGGTTGGTTTTGTTGAACCCCTAGTCAAACATATAGCTGAAAGGGCACAAAAATCTCAGTCAACCCCAAGTCAGAATACTCAACCTGCTAGGGAGAAATCACAAACCCAGGAAAAGGATAGGGGTAAAGAAAAGGACAAGAGTCAATTGGTTAACATTGATTCCCTGGTAAGTCTATTCCAAACCAAACAAGATACTCCCCCTTCTCTGATTTCTATTAAAAAATTTAGAAAAAAATTGTATAATTGTCTGTTAGATTCGGGTGCATCCACAAATATGATACCATTTTTGGTTTGTAAAGCCTTAGGCATCACCCCTGCTCCCTCCTAGAGAAAAGTGACTCAATTATATGAAACTAAGGTGAGCGTAGTGGCATAATTAAATATGATCCCAATGCAAGTAGCATCAGACCTATGGGAACAACAAGTTATTAACAACCAAGTGGCTGATATACCTAATGCTTATGGAATGATCCTAGGACAATATTTTATGTGAGTCCTTAATGGGTACACTTCAATAGATCACTCACATATGTGGTTTCCATTGAAGGGAGTCTTGAATCAATTAGGATTGAGAGGGAACCTAGATTGAAATACTCGATTACTGAGTTTTAGAATACCTCCAATGAAGCCCTTATTTCTAAAGAAAGATTAGGAAACTATGTCCTTGCAACTGTTGTCTAAGAAGCCAAGGTAGAGGGGGTGTTTATGATACAAGACATACCTAGAAACTTAACTCAATCCCCTGGGAGTGTTGAGGTAATGGAAGAAAAGGATGAATATTATGAATGGGAGGGCAGTAATCTAGGATTGGTTGATAATTTCTAAGAGTTTAATCAGAAATGCATTGAAGACCAGGAAATTTTGGGAAGGTAAATGGATTTTGAGGAATTATTGTTACCCAACTAGTGTAGGGTCCATAATTATCCTCATCCTGAGTTAGACTGTGGTTGAGCAGATCAAAGGGTGTGTTAATCCATCCATAGTAGTTGGGCCTAAGGTGTAGGAGATATATCAAGATAAAAGGGGTAAAGAGACAACCAAGCAAGATAACCTCTCCTCTAGTGTAAGTGTGAATATCAAAGAATCTAAATTTAATTCACCTCCCAAAATCTAGACTCTACGATTTGATTGATCAAAGTGTAAACAAGGTGGAGGAGCTAGATTCGAATTGATAAGTCCAATAGGGAAAACCTTATTTGTTGCTCACAGGTTGTAATTTCAGTGCAACAATAATGTCACTGCATACAAGGCCTTGATCATGGACTACTTATGGAACTGAAGAGGAATGTTGGGATATTGAAAGTGTTCGGGGACTCAAAATTGGTGGTGAAACAAGTCAGGAAGAAATATTATTTTCATGATAAGAGGATGACCAATTACTAGCGCAAAGTGTGGGATTTGA
This sequence comes from Sequoiadendron giganteum, assembly GCA_007115665.2. NCBI lineage: Eukaryota > Viridiplantae > Streptophyta > Pinopsida > Cupressales > Cupressaceae > Sequoiadendron > Sequoiadendron giganteum. The sequence continues at coordinate 231,394,869 of CM021102.1, read as the reverse complement.
TTGAAGGATTTGATGCATTCAACAGCCAATTGAGACCAAGGTAAAGAAACCATAGTTTTGATGCTCTGGCTTAAGCAACTAGCAAGCTGGAACCTCTATCTCTCTCTGGATTAAAGAAATTTATTGTTGAATTAACACCAGTTCAAATGTGTTCACTTCACAAGTGATCGATGAGATGGAACCCCAGGAGGCAGAATTGGACATAGAAGGAGAGCTCAATTTGAATTAGAACAAAATCCCAAGGGGAATGGTGCAGTTGGAATGGATTTTTGACCTTGGTAGGATAAAAGATCAAGATCAACTGGTGAAAACATATTCAATAGACATTTAGTATGATACCTACAACATGGGGACTCCTGATAATGTCAATAACGTGTACATTGGAAAGGTGTGTATCCTGGGAGAAAGGAAGGGTCTAATTGATGCATTACATACTTATCAAGATGTCATTGGATGGAGTTACAAAGATCTAAAAAATTATGACACCTCTATCATTATGCACACAATTCCTCTAAAACCTCGAGCAAAAGCTTTTCGATGGAGGCAGAGGCCTATCAATGTATTGTTGGAACCAATCATATAGAGGGAAGTACAAAAAGTGTGTCGACTCAAATCATATTTCATTATACATTCCATGGGTGGACAACTGTTCCTATCGTAAGAAAAATGGAAGAAATAAGGTTATACATTGATTTTATAAACCTTAATCGATCATTTGAAAAGGATAACTATCCCATTCCTTCATTGGATGAGGTTCTACATATTGTGAATGGATCACAAATGATGTCCTTCTTAGATGGTTACTCTAGTTATAATCAAGTCATGGTTCAATATGAGGATAGGCATAAGACCACCTTCACCACCAAGTGGGGCACATTCGCTTATAGAATAATGCCTTTTGGACTAATTAATCAGGGGCCACGTTCCAAAGGGAAATGGAAATTTCTTTTAAGGACATCATAGGCAAGTCTATCATCATCTATATGGATGATATGACATTTTTCGAACCAAGGTGATCACATTGTAGACTTGTGCAAAGTATTTCAAAGGTGTAGAGAATTTGGCATATCCCTTAATCCCAAAAAGTGTATATTCAGAGTAACTAAAGGGAAACTCCTAGGACATGTCATCTCAGAGCAAGGCGTATCAATTGATCCTGATAGGATCCAAGACATTCTGAAAATTCAACCGCTTGCTAGTAAGAAGGAGATGAAATCTTTCTTCGAGAAGATTAACTTTTTCTGGAAGTTCATAACAAGATTTGCAGAAATAGTGTAGCCACTAAATATGATGCTAAGGTAGGATGTTGAAGTGGAATGGAGTTCTAAGGTAAGCAAGAATTTGACAAATTAAGAGGGCCATAGTTGTTCCTCCAGTGTTGGTAAGTCCTAATTATCGGAAGCCCTTCTACATATGTTGTTTTACATCTGATCATTCCTATGTGAGTATACAGACACAAAAATTTGACAAGGGGAATGAGCACTCTATAGATTTTATGAATGTCCCTCTCAGGGATGTGGAACTGAGATATCCAAATTTGGAGAAACAAGCTTATGCTCTAGTTTGAGGTGTTAAGAAGTTTAGATATTACATCTTGATGAATAAGGTCTTTACCATTGTACCTGATATGGTCGTGAAGCTCCTATTGATGTAGAATGAGATGGGAGAAAGGAGAGTTAAATGGGTCACCATGTTACAAGAATATGATCTTGAAATCTAGCCTATGAATTTCGCAAGAGGATAGGCTCTAACATGAACTATAGCTAAAATAGGTCCATAGATTGTTGCCCAACAATATCATCTTCAGGATGTGTCTCTAGATGAATGGTATGATGATCTCATGTATTATTTACTGAATCAATTTTTTCTTGATCATTTGAACACAGTGCAATGAAGGGTCTTGTGCTTAAAGAGTGAAATTTATATGTTGCAAGGGGGAATTTTCTACAAAATGAACCCTGAGGAAATCTATTTGTGATTCTTGGGAAAACAACAAGCAATTCATGTGATAACAAAATTTCATGACAAGTAAGGAACTGTCCATGGTTCTGGATGAGCCACTACACACCAGATCCTAAGGGTAGGTTATTACTGGCCTACCTTATTCAAGTATGTGCACCACCATGTTAGGATCTTCCATGTATGTCAAATGTGTGCTACTAAGGAGAAACATGTTTCCCTTTCGCTTTAGCCTATTATCGAGGTGAAACCCTTTACACAATGGGGTATGGATTTCATTGGCCCAATAATTCCATCATCCTCTATAGGGCATAGGTATATTCTTACTGTTGTTTATTATTTCACTAGGTGCACTGAAGCTATGGACTACAAATAATGTATTGTTGAGGTAGTAATCAATTTCCTCTAATCAGGTATAATTAATTGCTTTGGTTACCCTTTTTCATTAGTATGTGACAATGGTTCTACATTTTTATCTTTGAAATTCTTGGGTTGGGCATTTGACCATGGTATTGTCATTAAGTTTTCTTCAAATTATTATACTCAAGGGAATGGTCTTTTTGAATCCACGAACAAGAACCTCTTGAACATGATCCATAAATTACTTGAGAGGAATCCTAAGGATTGGCACACTTGCTTGACATTTTCCCTGTGGATGGATCGTACACAAAAGAAAACATCTCTTGGGATGTCACCTTATCACCTAGTGTATGGATTTGAGCCTATCTTTCCTATCCGATTGAGGATTCCCACTCTCTAGTTCATTAATGAATATTATGAGGAAGGAGATTGTTTAGAGGACCATCTATCTCAATTATTGTAGGTAGAATAAAAGAGAGACACTGCTATGGAAAAAAATCTAAACATCAAGGTGTGGTCAAAAGGTGGTTTTATCGTAAGGCTAAGGTTGAAGCCTTTCAAATTTTAGACCGGTTTTGTACTCGAAAAAAGTGAACAAAAAGAAAGAGGATGCATGGTATTTTCGAAAATTTGTGGCTCGGTCCCTATTAGATTTTTAAGATCCTAGAAGACAATGCTTTTTTCCTTAAGACCCTCATCGAAGAAGACGTCTCGTTGCCTATCAACGAGCAGCATTTGTAGCATTACTTCCTTTCTTGATTTGTTGTCAGCTCACCCTTGTAAATAGTTAGGGTAGGTTCTCACCTTCATTTTGGCTTTTGGTTAGGTTAGGTAGTTTTTCTTGTTGCTTTGTTCCGGCTTTGGGGCTTCTTTGTCTTTTGGTTTGGGGTAGGGTGTCCTACTTGTGCAACAATGACCTTTTCCTTATATGGGCTTGTTCTAAGTATTTCAATTACAAAATATAATTATCCTTCCAGGATATGTTAGTGGAAGTCCTTTATTTAGTGTCACATGTGATAAACATTTAAAGTGGTCAATTCCTTGGATTGGGTTGGTTCCAAATTATGCTCGAATCTTATACCCACGCACATCTTAAGAATCCTAAGGTTTTTGAAGGCTCCTTGTGAGTTCTAGTTAAGTGAAAAATCCTATTAGTTCTTCAGCGCCACTATGATTCTCAGTCCTGAGTGTGAACTTTGTTATTCACAAGTTGAAATAAAAGTGAAAAGAAAGAATATCATAAAGAAAAAGAAAAGAAAATATTGAATATTTAAAGAAAGTGAACTTAACTTATCAAGAGGATTCAGATATCTCTACCGGGGCTATGGACACTTGGCTAGCAGTAGATCTATGTTCAGGAGAATCATAGCGACAACCTTGTCAGGGATATGGATGCCTAACAAGCAGTCAAGCTCTATCCAGGTTGCTTTTGAAGTTAAATCCTTTATGTAGCTTAACCTTACTGACCTTGGTCTCCTCACAATAGCTAAGGTTGGGAAATTAATACAAATTCACACACTAGTATTTGTAGCACAGGAAGGGCTAACTTGTTCGTCAATTCTAAAACTTTACTTTGGAGTTGGCTTGAGGCGAGGACTTAAACCTAGAGTTTTATGTTCCTGATTCTAGTTTGTCATCAAAATTCTTGGGAGTATTTCTCCAACTGAGTCACCATATGTTGTGCACTTTTTGTAAACACACCCCGCTGGAGGTAGGGACCCCCTCTTCGCTCACTTGTGTTCTTTCTTTGTTGTAGGTCTCACCTCTTCCCCTTAAGGGATAGGTTCCTTTGAATTTTGTCTTTTTCTTCCCTTGGAGAGATCAATGATTTTTCTTCACTTAGGGTGTGTTCTTTGCATCTCTTTGATCCCATGGCATCCTTAAAATCCTTTTTTTTAACCTGGGATCCAACCGTCAGGAAAAATTGGCCAGGAATGCAAGGCCTTTGAGGATTTCATCTTGGTTCAAAATTCCTGAAGTCACTTTCTGCGGGGAATCCGACCTTGCCTAGATTCTCCAAATCTTCCCCAGGGTTGTATCTTCGAGCTTTGGTGCATTTAATGCAATTTTATTTGCATATTTAAGCAACATTCAAATGCCATTTTCCCATTTCATATTCAAAGCTTAGTGTACTCGATCCAATTTCTTCTTCACCAATAACCTGGTTCGTCTAAAGATATCAAATCCTTGTGTGGTTGTTGTATACCATCTGGGGTGCACTCACGCTTTCAATCTCCCAAATTCCATGCATCAAAGGTAGGGATTTTCACTCTTTATTTCTTTATTTTTGTCCCCTATCTCAACTCCATGCTTTGATTTGGTTGTGGTTTTTGGTTTCATTTGGTTTCCAATGGTGAATGTTAGTGAAATGATCCCTTTGATTGCAAACATTCCATATCTCTTGTAATCTAGTGATCATATCAGTCAATAGGATATGTTTCCAGTCTAGTCTTCACCTCCAACTCATTAGGGTTTCACACATGGCACATCTTACTAGTAAGGAACATCGATTGTAGTTCCCATCTTAGTCACAACCTAAGTGGGTATGCCATGGAATTCCCAAGATGTTCACAGATAGGAGAATTAGTGTGAACCCTAGATTGTCATCCCATGTCCTAGATTACTGTGATTTCAATGACAGGAGTGGAGTAGTGATCAATAGTTCCCTGGTCCAATCGGTGGGATAAAAGAAGCCAATGTAGATCCTTGATGGGGATGTTGTCATCGTAATTCCTAGGGTACGAAATGGTGAAAGAGTTGCTGAAATTCCACATGAATCATAAGAAATGTGTTGATTTTGAGTCATCTCAATAATTCCAAGGCACTTCGAAGTTTCCAAAGATTAATCCTTTAGAAATTATGGTGGCTCCAAAATTCCCTAAATCTTCCTATCACCTCAACACTCGAACACTCAACCTTGTTCCATCCACAATCAAGTTTGAGTCCAAGTTATGAAGGAAAGGTCGCAAGTGGTCAAGACCAAAGATAAAATTTATTCAAAACATGAAGAAATCCTTAGTCACAAACACCTTGGAGAATCTGTGACCCTTTGAAATTTCAAAAGGTTAATCCTACGGAGATTTCAGAGTGCCATGGGTTTTTTGAATTCTTCCATCAGGCTGACTCCTAAGGCAACCTCCACTATCCATCACATTCAAGTGATTTCAAGGCAGAATTTAAGTGACTTAACATCAACCAGGGAGTGATTTGAAGAACATATGAACATTCAAAAGTTTCCACACACTTTGGATTATGTGAAGGAATTTCTATTAGAGAATTCATTGAGCTTCAGATTCTTTGAATCCGTTAGAGTGGGGAAACTCTAAAAGAATGAAACAAAGAATGATGAAGGGTTGGGAATGCAATCATGAAACCACCTTGCACCAGCATGACTAGAAATCGAAGACCTGGAAGAGGGATTTTATACTTCAAAAAATCTGCCTCAACCGGAAAACTTTGAACGCTAATCCTTCAGAGAATTTGTGTCCTATATTTTCTACAAACTTCACAAGGACTTCAAAAATACCTAATAAGTGAACCTTCAACAAGAGGCCATCAGGTGATCATGAAATTAATTTGGCAACTTGGAATTTTACATACAATAGTGACCCTTGAAAATCCATCCAATCAAGAAATCCCCTTACTGAGCTTCCCGCAAAAAATCCACCTAACCAGGGACTCCCCGAGCCTTATTCTATCAGAATTTTTGCCATATGCTAGATATCCTAAAAAATCCTTTAGGGACCCAAAATTTTGAAATACTTTAGTTATGGGTAATCACCTTGGTTTTTGATAATGAATGAAAATGCATTTATCGATAATGAGGGCTTTCATCTATTTACTTTAATAATAATTTTATAAATGGTTGGCATCATGGTTATTATTAGGTCTTTAAAAGATGCAAGCATAAATAAGTCCTGATAAGACATCCAAGTAAAAACCTCCAAAAACCTAGGAGGAAGGCAAGAGAAGAAAAGATATCATGAATTATGACTTCAAAGGAATATGATCGGAGTCGAGAATTCCCTCCATGTGGTCAAAGATAGTTGACAAAAATATGTGACATGTTGACTACGATGACTTCTAGCAGAGAATGTTTGGCAATGCAACCACACAATTAGCACAATTCATCACACATACAGGCTTGGCTCAGGCAGTAGGGTTTCCACCTACATTTTTTTGTGTGGAGCTAGTATTGGAATGTGAAAAACACTATGACGCCAACAAGCCAATAATAGTGGGCCCACAAGGAAGGGTGATGGCTAACCTAACCAAAGAATCAAGTGTTGAAACCTTCAACATTGCCTCCCATCACAAACTTATTAAAGAAATGAACATTCAAGAGGTAGAAGAGTTCTATTCCACGGATGTCTCTAGGGCTTTAGACATGATGAATAGTTCATGTATAGCCAAACCAAAGCCACACTATTCCAAACTCTTGAAGTAGCTGCATAGAAGTGATTTAAAGAAGGAGTATCATGATATCATCACACTCCTATGAAGGGTAATGGGACTAGAGAATTCATTCACTTTAAAAACATGGATGTTCTATCCCATTACTCATATTATGGGAGGAAAAAATTATCATTGGGTAGGCATCTTGAGTGACAATTTAGACAAACAACTCAGAAGTGTCCAGGATACTCATGTATTCACAATGACATACTACATTGTCTACATGTCGGCAAGTAAATTTAAGTAGAGAGGCCTAAGTTGCAAAGGGGCTTCAGGAAAAGATATAATCTAGGATGTTTAACCTCAACTCTAGTATAATACATCCAACTATAGGAGGGAAAATGGTACCTTTTTCTTATATATTCCCAAACTATTGTAAGGTGACCTCCATGTGAGAATTTATGTAGAGGCAATGGAGTTGATTAGAAGGTATGGACAATGGTTCATACAATTCCAGAGATTCTCTTACATTAGGATACAAGGATCTCCTATGGTCCCAATCAGATTTCCAAGCTATCCTACCAATAAACTCATTTTTCTAGAATTGGAAAAACAAATGGTGGCATTTGAGATCGTGTTGCAGGACATACATAGGAAGGGGCTCACAGATGAATTCTCATTGAGGATTGGAACCCTTGATGCCTACCCCAATCTCCAAAGTGCACAATACTTGAAGAAGGATATGGCACAATATGAATTGTATTCACACATTGATAGGAGAAATTTTGATCCCTACACAAGGGCATAAAACTAGGTCAGTACAGAATTCAGGCATAGAGACCACATAGAAGACTACTGGGAAAATTATAGGGATGAGTTCAAGGTGCTAAAGAGAAGGTACTCTAGATTTCCCTTGAGGCTCATCAAAATCTACAAGCTGGACCATGTGTCAGATCAAGTTGACAAGGATGAGGGAGATCGCATACAATATCTTGATTACAAACCATATAGAAATCAGCCCTTGTCATCGGTGAATTGGTCAGAGGAAGAAGTTGTAGATCTTGACCAACTGACTAATCTTGTGAAGAGATATTCCAAAATGTGGTTCAAGCACAAAATTGCAAAGGTATAGGTGGATAATACACAATTCACCTATGATTTGATGGGAAACCTTGAATCCCATTCTAAGGATGACACCGAAGCTACCAAGGATGATACTAAAGAACCTTCCCATGGGGATGAACAATAAGAACATAGGCCCATAACAATGAAAAGGAGGACCAGCAGTCAAAGGAGAAAAAAAGAAAACTAAGAAGCAGTCTCCATCAAAGGAAAAGAGAGTTGCTAAAGAAGCTACCACAAAAAGGGAGAAAACTCCTCCTACCAAGAGAAGGAAACTAGTGATCGAGAGGCAGCGGTTGGCAAAGGAAGCAACGGCTATTGATTCCTCAGTTACCCCTCCTAGGGTTGTTGATATTGAGAGCTCCAGGGAGAAATAGCAGGTATATGTGAGCAGGAATTTTCCAAAGAAGAAGGTATCCCCGCCAGGAGAATCAAGAGTTGGTATTGAGAAGTTGCATGTTGAAGAGTATCCTACTGATAACCCTTAAAGGAGGTTAAAAAGGCAGTTATAGGGAAAAATTCACCTTCTCCATCCATAATGTAGAATATACCAGAGGGGAGGCCCCAAAGGAGCATGAACAACTAGGTGGAGAGGAGGGCCTATTGGATGAAGACACTCGGAGCAAAGAATTATCCACACCCAGAGTTGGGAAACACAGTGATTTGGTTAGGGAATTGTGAAAAAGAACAAAAATCAGCAAGGAGACTATGTACGAGGTCACTGTGGAAATGTCTTCTCAACCCCAGACCAATGCATATGTTGATGTGTCACATGAAAAAGAAGAGCTTAAAGGAAAAGGTGGAGAAGACAAATAATGGAAGAACCAAGGAAGGGTTGAGGAGAACATAGAAGTTTTGGATGAAAGTCAATCTAAACATGGCACTCCTGCAAGAAATATAGAAAAAGAATAGCATGCTGCCCCACACTAGTTGGAGAAGAGACTGAAATAGAAATCCATCATAGTGGAAGAGACCAAAGGAGAGGAAGAGAGCCTCAACCATCTCTAAATTTGCAAGGGATGAGTTCAACAACATAATTGTCCATGTCGTTGTTCCTCCCGAGAATAAATACAATGATGAAGTAAGTCCCACGGATTACAAAGTGCAGACTGTGAAGTTGGGCCTGGCCACAAAGGAACAAGAGAAATAAGACTTCCAGGATTCCTCTCAAGAAATTCTGAGAAGACTAGATATGGAAACTAAGGAGAAGGAGGAGTTGCAGAAGAAATTGAAGCAGGTACACTAGTACATTTAGCACTTAATTAAAGTTGTATAGTCTCAAAGTGGTGAGAGCACCTCATTTGTAGAAGGATTGTTGTCAAAGGAGGTTGTTTCATAGATAGAGATTTTCAAATCTCTAGCGAAGGATACCCAAGAGTGGCTTCAGAATGTTGGAAACAGATGAAATAAAATGATTGAGAAGGTATTGCCCTATTATGTCAAATCATCTTTCCTCCTCAATGACATAACATACTTCTTGCAGGATTGCGGGAAACCACCAAATGATAGAGTTGTCAGGGAATTAGAGAGAATTCTTGCAATTCCAGCCAAGACTCTAGTTCAAGAGGGTGCATTTACTATGCAGGATACTCATAACACCATAGAATGGATAGAGGTGATTAAGTTCAAAAGTGAACTCAAAATAAAGGCTCCTAAGAAGCTATCCAAGGCACGGGAAAAGGTAAAAGAGGTATTTGATTGTTGTAACACTTTTCTAGAAACATTTATTAGACAAAAGAAATTCAGACACAGGATCCTAAATGTGGAGCAATTACAAAAATGGTGGCATGAGGTATATTCTCCAAGTTGAGGGCCCTAAAATTAAGGATTAGTTGGAGGACGTGACTATTTATATATCTTTTCTAGATAGATATCAAGATTTATATGTTGCCCAGGAGAAGACCTTAGTTAAAGATGGGGTTGAGTTGAAAACAACTAGGGCTAGAGTTAATGTTATTTCTACCCCAACCCAAGCCGACCTAGATCCAATTGTTTCGAAGTTAAAGGGAATTAATGGAAAAAATGGGGTAGGTGAAGGAGAAAAGGGTGACCTAGCTTGATATCCAAAGAAATGTGCCATTAAATTCTAGTTTTTCTTAGGGAACAAGTCGACAATACCTTGGAGCTCATGTTTGACATGTATTAAATGTTAAAAGTTGACTTTGGAGGTCGAACTCCATTATTTTATTGTATATTTTGAACTTGGAATTTAGGCAGGAATGTTTGGCCGACCTGCTTGGCTAGCCTAATTAATGTAACCCTAATTTGGGTTCCCTTGATGTAAATTGTTATAAATTTGGGTTTCTCCCTCATTTTAAGAACTTAGACATTCTAGAAAAGTGTTAGAAGTTTCGGTAAGACATTAGAAAGCTCTATAATACTGGAGAAACCTAAATTGTTGCAAATTTTTGATGAAGTAAATACAAAGAAGGCATTGTTACTTGGTGATTCTTCATTGTGTTATTCATTTGTGCATGGTTCTTTGGATTCTTGTGTTTTAGATTTAGAAATTTTATGTGGGTAAGTTACTTTCTAGATAGTTTTAGAAATATTTATGTTTCAATTGTGTCCTTGGTGGAAAATCTAAAGTGTTTGAGCAACCCTTTGGTCCATACTTTTGGCTACTTGTTGAATGTATGTAGCTATGTAAAGTTAGCTTGTGCCTATATTTCATGTGCTTAGTTCAATTGTGGATTTTTTATGCATTCTAGTGCTATATTTGTGTTGATGTGTGAATGCTTTACAATCTAAAAAATTTGATACCTTGGGAGATAGCACTATTTGTGTGATATTATAGGTTAACTTGGGTTTAGCAGGAATTGGTTTGAAGGGGTTGGTCCATTTTTGATGTTTTGTCATTTCATAGCCAATTCTAGGACTTAGATTTAGAAGATCTCTCTTGAAACCCTTTATCTTTTTCTATTTCTTTTACATATGGATTAGTTTTTGTGCTTGAAAGCATTAATATATTGTCATATCTGATGACCTAAGGAAGCTTCAACATTTTTTTGTAAGTCCCTTTGTGGAGAACTAGAATTTCACATTATCTCTGAGTTGTTTTATTGCATTTTCAATACCTTGCATTAGAGACCTTGGGGTTATCTCTTGAATCTTGTTGATAGAGATTTACCTTTCAAGAGAAATAGGATATTATATTTTGTCTAAGTTGTTGCATAGAAAAACACCATCAACACACAGCCCCATCTCTTAATCGTAGTGTACATCATTGTGAATAATTAATTAGTCTTACTTAGTTTCAATAAGAAGTAAGAAGGTTAACTTTCCTTTCTAAGAGGAGAGATTGTATCTCACACAGCTCACCCAGCAATTTTTTGGTGACTCCACTGGGGAATGACACATGCAATTAAAGCCTCACACTTTTGATTGAAATGAATAAGTTTTCCAATATCTTATTGTGATCTTGTGTATTTTTTTTTTTCATATCTCTCTTGTTTTGATCTATATTCTGGCGTTTAGAAGCTATACATGAAGCTTAAGGGCTCAAGGAGTAGTGGATCCACTTTTTGAAGACTTTTTGCAACATAATACTCCCCCTAATCCTTCAATAGTAAGGTATCCATCGTATCGAACCGTAAGCTATCCTCCATGAAGACTAAGATCTCTTATTCCAAGTGAATCTTCCATAGAGATCCAGTCCAAGCACCAGTTGTACAATGTGCAATGGCTGCACCACCTATAGGACCTTGGGGAAATGCATTTGAACCCCTCTATTTGGTTGCACCTCTACATGAACTTACACATGTCTTTAGAAAGAATATTCTAAAGTTTCTAAGTGACAAAAAATAACATCCCGATAAACAGATTTCTTCCTTTTAAATTGTCTATGGTGTTCTTGGCATGGAACATGAAGATGTAGTCATGAGAATTTTCATTGAATATCTGCAAAGAGTTGCTGCCAAATGGTTTTATACCCCTCCAAATGCCTCGGTCACTAATTGGAACACTCTTCACACTAATTTTGAAGAAAGGTTCAAACTGGAAAAAGATGCACACACTCTATTGGTGTAACTTATGACTATGTGGAAAGAGGCTCATGAACCCATGCGTGAGTTCATGGCTAAGTTCAAAAAGTTGGTGATGAGGATCCCAATGGTGGTAAGACTGACAGATCATAACTTAAAATGTTTCTTCATCAACACGAAACTCCCCAAAGTAATTTTTTTCTTGCGTAGGGAAGTTCTCACCAACATTGAAGCAACTGAAAAATTGGTTACCATTCTCCAAGATGACATGATCCTTTCTAGAGAAATAAGGATGAATACCAACAACAACAAGATGCAAGCATTAGGATCTTTTGCTTATAATGATAATGCATCTAGTGCTAACTCTAATTTTGTTGATCCCATGGTCCAAAGGTTGGAAAATAAAATTTTGGCTTTAAAAAAGCAAGTTTCCAACAACAACACTTATAAGGATTTTCCAAGGAGGAATTTTCCTAACTATGCTAGAAATAGAATCAGAATCATCTTCCAGCACAACAAGGGAGACTCACACTTGAAGCTCCACCTACTAACAGTACCACGAGATACTATGAGGCTAAACAAGATGAATTTTCTTAGCCAGATTATCCCATGGAGGAAACTGATAATCTCTTTCAAGATGAAGAAATGGAATCAACTGGTGACTCCAACATTGGCTATTTGCAAATGGAAAATGAATCTAAGGACGAGGATTTAGTGACAAATGCATATGTTGTCTTCACACAGCAACAAAAAAATCAGCTTGATTAGCCTCAAGTTGTGACTCCACCAACAAAGGAGAAGCTGCCAGGTACCATTGGAAAAAGAGGATCTTCGTTGCCTTGACAATCAAAAAATATAGCAAACAAACAAGCAGATGTCCCCCATCCTCTCCCGACCATTCCTGCTGTTACAAAAGCCAATCCTTTGATTCCTAAGACCAGTGTACCTTTTGTTAAGGCTATTGCAAAAGTTACTACATCCACATTACAAAATTCTTTATAGGCTTTCAACATTATTGATCATGCCAAGAAAACCAAGATCCAAATGTCAGAATTTGAATACCTCAAGGTCAATCCCAACCAATTTGATAGGCTTGTCAAGTTCATGAAGGATAAATGAATTACCCCAAATCACGATTCATATTCTAATATTCTTGCTACTCCAAAGCCCAAGATTCCACAAAATAACCTTGTTTCTACACCTCACATTGCCTCTAGATGCATTGATCCATCATTTATTTTGTTACTTGTTAATGGCTTTAAGTTAATAAATTATGTTATAGATCCCAGCGCATCAGATAATGTGATGTTAGCCAAGGTAGCTACTACCTTAGGCTTGAATCTAACCAAAAAATTTAGCCATTATTTTTCCATGGAAAACAAACAAGTACCTTTGATTGGACAGATCAAAGATGCATAGTATGTGTTTGCCACACATCCTGAAAATAAAATCAAAATGACAGTTCTAGTAGCTGACGTGCCAACATCTTATGGAATCCTCCTTGGACATAATTTTTGTAAAGATGTTGGCAGTGAACTAAACATAGACATGTCTAAAGCTAGGATAACTATGAAAGGTGTAATAAAAAAATTTATTCTTGAAAGGGAGTCAAAATTCTCAGTGACACAATCTGATGATCTAAGGGCTCAAATTCTATTTGTCTTTGGGCATTGAAACATATTATTTACAAATGGAAGAAGTTGGTGAATCTTCAACAAGATATGATTTGGTGAATTTTAATTCTTCTTCGATAATAGATGAGTCCTTATTAGATAATGTGTTGACCTTAGATCACGAGGCTTCATTAGATAATGAATTTGTAGAATTTAATAATGTTGGTCTTGGTGACCTAAATGGAATTTCGTTACTCAAGTTTGACAACAATTTATCTTCCACTGATTCTAGATTAGGAATGGTTTTTATTTCCCATGAAGGAAATTTTTTCTCTTTCTCTTTCAGATTATAGTTTGACAACACTAATAACACTATCGAATATGAAGCTCTGTTATTATGACTGTAAATTGCATGCAAGAAAGCTATCAAAAATCTTCATGCACAAGGTGATGCCAAGTTGATAGTTTGTCAAGTAAGAAATTTTTACTAGACAAAGAATGACAGACATTACCATTATCACTATCTTGTTTGGGATTGCATTGAAGAATTTAATTCTTTTGATATATTTGTAGTTCCAAGGGAATATAATGGCATAGCTGATTCTTTAGAAGTCTCAACCATACTCTTGATACCACATAAAGAGTTCCATGGTTCCGCCTATACCATTGAGTTGGTTTTCCACCCAAGTGTTCCTGACAATTCAGAAAACTGGCAGATCTTCAATGATGATAATCAAATTTTTTCTTTTTTGGAAAATTTAGAAAACTTTGATGAGTTGTACTTTGAGAAAGTGATTCTCCACAATGAAAATCTATTTCTAATATGGATCCAGTTTTAGGAAAAGAGTTCCCACAAGTCAAAGGGAACAAAATTCCTAAAGGGTGGGTATCACTTGAGAATTTTTTTGATAAGCATGATCACTATGTCAAGAAATAACTCTCAGACTTTGATTCAACTAATGAAGTTTAAAAAATTGACTTAGGAACTGAAGCGGATCCTAAGATGGTAAACATTGGTAAATGTTGCACAATTGAAGAAATAACGTAGCTTGCTAAGCTGTTACAAGAATATATGGATTTCTTGGCATATTCATATGAGGATCTAAAATCTTTCTGATCAAAAGAGGTGTAGCATGACATTCCACTTAAGATTGGAGCATTTCCTTATAAAAAAATCAAAGGCAATATAATCCTAATATTTAAGGAACAATCCTTAGGTGGGTTCAAAATATGTTGAACTCCTAAATTATATTCCCTATCCACCATTCAACATGGATATAGAATATTGTTAATGTTCATAAGAAGAATGGTGAGATCCGTATCTGTGTGGATTTCTGAAATATGAATCAACTATCGCTTAAAGATAATTACTCTCTCCTAGTAATGGATCAAGTTCTTCAAACCATGATTGGATCTGAAATGCTCTCCATGTTAGATGGTTTTTCTGGTTACAACCAGACCGAAGCCAGTTCAAGTGATCAACACAAAACGAATTTTACAATGTCATGGGTTTCCTTTACATATCGTAGGATTCCTTTTGTTCTCATAAATGTTGGTACCACGTTTCAACATGATATGGACCTAGATTTTTGTGATGTGATAGGTAAGTTCATTGTAGTATATCTTGATGATCTTATGGTTTTTTCTAAAAAAATTCATGAAATCTTTTTCCATCTAAGGGAAATCTTGGAGATATGCTAATAGCATGGCATTTCCTTAAATCCCAAGAAGTCAACTTTTGGGGTTACAGAAGGTAATATTCTTGGTCACATGGTGTCCATAGAAGGTATCAAGATTGACTCGGAAAGAGTTAAAAGTATCAAATCGCTCACTCTACCATGAAGTAAGAAAGTTGTTCATTCCTTCTTTGGCAAAGTAATTTTTTGTGAAGATTCCTTCCAGATTTTGCAGAAAAGACTCATCGTATTGTTAATATGATGAAAGGTACTACCACTTTTCATTGGACATCAGAAGGAAAATTTATGCTTGATGATATCAAAGAGACTATTGCTCACGTGCCAGTGTTTATATGTCTAAACTACATGAAGGAATTCATCATGTATAGTTATGCTTCAGAGCATACACTTTTAGCAATTCTGGTGCAAGAAAATAGTGAGGGTTTTGAATCCCCAATTTTATTCATGAGTTGTCCTCTTAAGAATTATGAATTGACATATTTCGAAATGGAAAAAAATGCTTTAGTTATGGTCAATGTTGTTAAACATTTCCGATTCTACATTCTTTATAGCCATATCAAGGTCTTGGTTGTAGATTCAACCATTAAGTCTATCTTGACACAACAAGAGTTTGGAACAAAAAGAGGCAAGTGGATTGCCAAGATTCAATAATATGACTTGGACATCAATCCTACCAAGCTAATACATGGGAAAGGTTTGTATCAACTCATTTCTAAAAACAATCTAGATGGAGAAGTTTCAAAGACTGAGGAGGTAGATTCAAGTGAACTTCCAATGGTGTTATTCGTTAGTACAACTAATAAGTGGTATTCCAAAATTGCCCATTTTCTCACTTATGGGAATGTCCTAATCATTTGACTCCAAAGGAGAAAGGGACCATAAAACTAAAGTCAACAAACTTTGCCTTGTGGGACAATGGTTTGTACAAATGTGCATTGGAGGGAACTTTGTTACATTGTGTTGATAAAGAACAACAAGAAAGATTATTGAAGTCATATCATGACCTAGCATGTGGAGGACACTTTTCAGCATTGGTTACCACTCACAAGATCTTGAGAGAAAAATACTACTGGCCTACACTCTTTCAAGATGAGTACTCTTAGGTGCATAAATGCGAACTATGTTAATAGCTCATAGGAAACCCAAATTTGGTAGCTTTTCCTTTAAAACTAGTTGTTATTCAAGAGCCCTTTCAGTACAGGGGAATTGATTTCATTAGTTCAGTAAATCTACCTTCAAGTGTGGGACACACCCCTATCCTAACTACAACTTACTACTTCACCAAGTGGGTAGACACAATTTCGACTAAGCATGCTACTTCTAAAGTGGTATGTAGTTTCTTAAAATAAAATATCATTTCTAGGTTCCATGTCTCGAACAAAATTGTTCCTAACAATGCTTCTTCTTTCTCGTCAAGTGAGATAACTGAGTTCTATTTTGAACATGGCATGAATTTGTCTCATTCATCAAACTATTACCTACAAGGTAATGGTCAAGCCAAATCAAGCAATAAAAATTTGGTGACTCCAAATTGGGTGATTGGTATGTCTCCTTTGTAACTCTTGTATGGGTTAAATGTAGAAATTCCCATAACCTTAGAACTTCCAGCCCTAAAATTTCCTAAGGCCATTGAGGATGAGACTTTTGACAATTCAGTCGACAAGCGGATAATGTATCTCTCTAAATTGGAAGAGAAACAAGTTCAGGTGGATAACAATATCACAGAGCATTAGGAACAATTCAAGAATATTTTCAACAAGAAGTCCAAGTCTCATGATTTTCAAATTGGTGATCTCATTCTCTTATGGGACAAGCGAAGAGAATAAAAAGGCATGCATGGGAAGTTTGATTCATTATGGACTAGACCATTCAAATTTCAACAGCTACATACTGAAAGTAGTTTCCTCTTGCATTAGGAGGATGGAACACCATTTAATCTTCCTCACAGTGGGCAACACCTGAAGCTCTTTACATAGTGATGTAACAAGTTTTCAATGTAAATATGTTAGTCTTTACATCTTTTTGTTTTTAGTATTTTTGAGTCTTTTCATTTTCGTCGCCCAACTCTATGCCCAATGCATGGATAAAGGCACTTGATTCTGGAGTTCTACTCCCTTCAATCATTTCTAATAATGACTGAAGGAAGCTCCCTAGCTAGAGCCAATTGTTATCCCTAAATCCAGTTGCACTAGATTCACGAGATAACCCCCTACAAAACTGTTTGTTTCATAGTTTCATCTACTTCAACCATGCAAAATAAGGCAATTCTCAAATCACCTCGATGTGTAGTCCAAAACCTAAAATAGTCTGTTTGAGTGTTCCCCCATGTTCTTCTTTTGAAGAGCTTCGAAATGAGTATCTTCATTAACTATCAATCCTTGGGAGTTATCCAAACTTGTTCGCATGTTGGAGCGTTGATTTTTAGTGCTCCTATATGAGCCTTAAGTTAGAAAAAATTAAACTCCAAGTGTTGGAGTGTTGGATTTTAGCACTTCTACACTTTTCACTTAACACTTGTCTTTTGATGCACGAGCATTTTTTTTTAGTGCTAGTGCACTTTTCATTTCACTTCATCTACTTTATGCACAAGCGGTGATTTTCTTTGCTCATGCATCTATTTCACCATTAAGTTCACCATAATTGATGTGAACTTTTAGTTGCATTAATTACTCTTTCTAGTGACTTAATAATTATTATCTGATTAATCTTCCTCATTTTGATTCTCCATCTCTCTTCCTCCAAGTGCTCGCTATTCCTCCGAACTCCAAATTAATTTTCAAATAGATTTTTCATGATCTCAAGCTAGGGTTTAAATGTTTCACATTTTTACTAGGTACAATTTTTGTGTTTTCTCTTCATCAAGATTTGATGATTTTCTCTCTTTTGGTTAGGGTTTTCATTCTTCCATTTTTGAATTGTTTTCTATCAACAAAATTTGTGATTTTGATTTTTCTTACCTTGAAACTATTTGCTTTCTTTCTATCACTTCCATGTTTCTTTCTTTGGGGTTTTCATGTATGCTCAGTTCTTTACCCTACACATTTTTATTTCCCAGTGATTTTTTATCTTTCACTAATCGTCATCATTTTTTACTAAGTCCCATATATGTTTGAGCAAGATTTTTCGTCGCTTGAAAAAAAAATTGAACTTCCCCTCACTCGCAAGAGTGCTGAAAAATTCAACTCATGCATCATGAAATTTCCCTCTCTAAGTGTTGGAGCAATGAAAATCACCGCTCCAACAAGGAGTGACCTTCCAACTCGATATGATGAAGTGATAAAAAATTCCGCTATGAAATCTTGGCTCGAATGAAGGATGAACATGTTCAAGCTCTGAAAAAGAGCACTTGTAAACTTGCTTGCCAAGATGAAGGACATGACGAAGCATTAAAATTCTGCGCTTGAGCATAAAACTTGACCTTTCCATACATGCACCAGCACTGATTTTTAGCACTTATAGACATTATCTTCGCCACGTGTTGAATATATAGGAGCACTGAAAATCAGCACCCCTACATGAAAAACTATCATCTCAAGATGTAGGAGCGTTGATTTTTAGTGCTCCTACACAAAAATTAGTTTTTTCTTCTAACGCTCTGAAATCACTATTCTTGTGCTCTAAACCCCGCTTCTTCACCCATGCTCCATTTTTCATGAAAAATAGCTCATTTGCAATTGCTCCAACTTTCTTGCTCCCTTCACACTTCCCAAATGCTACATTTTCTCCTAACATCTGCTGATTCACTATTCTTGCAATTCCTCTCAAGATCTCATTAGGTAATCTAAGAAGGTGATACCCCTTGATCTTGTTGTTTCTAGATAATAGAAAAGAAGCCTCTTTCATCTTTTAACAAAGAGGGAAAAATGAAATACAAATATCAGGGTGTCTTTTTGTCTACCATGGTGATCTTGATGGTGGATGAAATTAAAGACACTAAAATTGGTCATCAAGACCTTGAAGATTTTGTGAAAATAATTGAGAAAAATCCCTTAGAGGACAATTTGAGAGCTATTATCCATAACAATTTTCACATGGTATCCACATTCCCAACTTCTACTAATAATATGGATTTTGTTCTCTAGGTTGCATCTCATTACATAAGAGATAGCAGAAGTGTAATAAATTCCTCGGGGCAAGTCATGATGAGACTAGATCCTAAATTCTTTAATATTGTTTTCTGAGTTCCTCACATGGAACAATATATAAATATCTCAATGCAACAGGAACAAGAGGTTTATGATCAGGATCCAACTAAGGCTAAATATTTTATTAACAACCAATGGTTGGAAACACTTAGGCCTATTATCTCAAGATGGCCAAAGGAGCTTCCTAGGAGTGATTTCAAAGAATATGTCAAGGATATGATTACTCTCTTGTGTAGGGTTAAAGGATTGTCTGATTCATCCCATTTTAAGGAATGGATGTATGAAAATATCTGGATAATCAAGAGAAAGAAATCTCATATTGATTGGGGGAATCAAATCAGTGATGAAATTCATGAGAAATTGATAAATTTTACCACTCTAAATTTCTACATGACTTCTTATTTGGTGTATTCTACCACAGTAATGAGGCAATTTTTGGGGTTGTCTACAAAGGGAAATAGACATTTTGTACCTGTGTATGAGTATTTTTATCAGCTGAAACTAAAATAAAGTATTCATCATTTTAGGAGGGTCACAGATGCCTTCTTTTCAACCCTTTTGTTAATTTTTTATCCAACTCTCGAAAAGAAGAGAGTATTAGATGAAGCATAGAAAGTGGTTAGTAAATTTAGGTGTATCTTTTTACAATTTCAAACTTTCACCTATATAAGAGTGGGTTTCTATACTGGGCGTTCGTACATGTTACCCAGATATCCCAAAGATAAGTGGATACTCATGGAACTGTGCAGACAAATGATCTTAGTCCATGGGGAATGCATGAGAATTCACAAACTAGGTTTCAAGTTTCCACTGATGGGAGGTATACTATTCATAGTGTATAAAAGGAAAATTTAGTCTATACAAAAATGCAAGTCATAACTATTAGAACATACAAATATAGATTTGAATTTGACTACCAGGATGTGAAGAGGAAATTGAAGAAATATCACCGAAATGTCTATCACTTTGAAGAGATATGGGTGGACTGCAGGGATGAAGAAGACATCTACAAAATGGACTTTTGCGGGCTAACAATAGAGAAAATTAGAGAGCTGGGTGTAGCTGATCTACTCGAGAATTTCCAAGATCCTAGTGACATCCTAAACTATTATTATGAATAAGATGAGATTGCTAAGAAGCCCCCTAACCCTGACTCAATGGTCTAAAAAGGAAAGTATCTCTATTAGGGAAAGGCTTGCTCCCATCTTGCATAACATAGTAGAATGGTTGCATAAACATGGTTTCCAAATGAAATCTTTCAAGACCGAATCAAAAGGAGAAGAACCAAGAGTAGAAACTGGTCAACATTCAGAACACCACTCAAAGAAAAACAAGTGGCTACTCCCTATTCTTCCCAAATAGGTCCTAGAATCAAGTTCACCATTGGGAAAAAAGTTACACAAGATATTGAAGAATAGGAGGCAACATAATTTGAACCTACACATGCAGAAGGAAAGGAGATTGCTTCTGAAGAGAAAACTTCCAAAGAAGAAGAAGCAAATGAAAGAAAAGAATCTGAAGAAGAATATTCTTCAAAAGAAGAAGAAGAATCTAAAAAAGATGAGGAATATGAAGAAGATGATGGAGAAAAGGAAGGTAATGAGGAAGAACTTGGGCATGATGATGAACAATCTCTATATCCACATGAAAATTTTATTGAATAACTTCCCCAAACATCATCGCCTATTACCTCAAATTTTCCTCACACACCTCCCAATCCTAACACTCCTCCACCTCCTCTTCCTACTTCACCCGTTCCCACAGATTATAGGGATTACATAATTTTCACCCAACAGAAGGAAAAATTATGTTGCATATGCCCTTGTTGTCTCAACCAACTCTTTACAGCCAATCATTGAATCTTATTTGAATATATTTTTGTGCAAATATGGTACCTACACCATCAATTCCTAACAACATTACATATTTTTAGTTGTTTGAGGATGATCAACATATCCTCAAATTCATCACTAATTCTAGAATTTTTGTTTCTCAAATCATAAATGAATGTGACAAAGATCCATTAGAGATGGTCGAGGAAGGTACTATAAATTTGAAGACCAATACTATTCCTCAGGGCATGATTTCATTGGAAAGGATATTCAACCAAGATAATGCAACAAGGCCTCAAAAATCCACCTCTGATTCAAGTGGAGTTAAGTGTGACACTCACAATCTAGGAGATGAATGAGATCAGAGATGTTTTTATTGGTCAGGTTTGCATAACTCAAGAAATAAGTGGTATAGTAGATGACCTAAAAGACTATATAGATGTCATTTCCTGGAGTTATGAATAATTGAAAACATATGACACTTCACTAATTGTACTCATACTATTCCTTTGAAGAAGGAGACTAAGCCCTTCAAACAGAGAGAATGCATGTTAATGCCTCGCTCAAGACCTTGATTCAAAAGGAATTCTAGAAGCTATTGAGCTCCAAAACCATATATCTAATGTGACACTAAACTTGGGTTGAAAAACTGGTACTAGTAAGGAAAAATAATGGAGAAATTTAATTGGTAAAGAAAGATAATTATCCTTTTCCCTCACTAGATGAAATCTTAAAAATAGTAAATGGATCTTATATTATGTCATTCTTAGATCTATATTTAGGTTACAATCAATTCATGCTCTGAGAGGAAGCTATATTAAAGATCGCCTTCACCACTAAGTGGGGAACCTTTGCATATCAAAGAATGCCTTTCGATCTCAAAAATGTTGGAGCAACTTTCCAGAGGGCAATCAACATAGATTTTAAAGGGTTAATCATGAAATGAATTATTATATGTATGAATGACCTTATAGTGTTCTCAAAGAATAGAATCTGACCATGTAAGCAACTTGCACAAGATTCTCCAATGATGCGAAGAATCGGGTATTTCATTGAACCCAAAAAAGTGTGTTTTTAGAGTTACAAAAGGGAAACTCCTAGGCCACATAATTTTTGAGAAAGGTATATCAATTGATCTAGATGGAATTGAATCCATTCTGAAGTTACCATTACCTAATAGTTAAAAAGAGGAAATATTTCTTCATAAAACTAAACTTCATTAGAAATTTCATTAGTGTGTTTACATAAATTATGTGTCCCCTAAATGATATTCTAAAACAAGATGCACTTATCGAATGGACTTCAAAAGAAAATAAAAATTTCCTAGAGATCAAATAAGTTATAACTAGTTATGCTATGTTAGCTAGCCCAGATTATACCAAGCCATTCAATATCTACACTTTTTTTTTAGAGAATTCTTGTGCCAATGTCTTAACTCGAAAAGGATAAAATGGTGCTGAAAATCCAATAGCCTTTATGAGTTCTTTGTTTAAAAATTTGGAGATTCAGTACCCCAATCTAGATAAATAATATTTTTCTCTTCTGAAAGTGGTAAATAAATTCAAACATTATATCTTAAGGAGAAAGATGGTAGTCATAGTCCTAGATGTTGTAGTTAAGTCTATGTTGATGCAAAATGAGTTAGGGGAATGGAGAGGAAAATGGATGGCTATTCTTCAGGAGTTTAGCATAGAAATATAGCCAATGAAGCTAGTAAGAGGTCAAGGACTTGAAAACATTGGTTGGAGTAGAAAAAAAATTGGTTTGTCAATAGTACATAGAGTAGAACATCACTATAGATATATGGTATAAAGATATAGCTGACTATTTTCCAAAAAATAAGTGCCTAGATGATATGAATGTAGTTCAAAGAAGATAACTATAGATCAAGAGTAAATCTTATGTGATGAAATTTGGGGATTTATATCAAAGGAAATATGAAGGTGTTTACTTGAGATGCTTGAAAAAAGAATAAATTATTTCAGTCAGTATAATTCCATGACAAATTTGGTACTAGTCATGGTTCAACAGAAGCTATAAGTCACTAGATATTGAGGATAGGGTATTATTGGCCCACATTATTCAATTATTTCTTTCATCATTTTAGAACCTATCATGTATGCCAAACTAGAGCAAGAAAGGAAAGAAATGTACCTATGCTACTACATCCTATTTGTGAGGTACATCCTTTTCTCGAATGGGGCTTAGATTTTATAGGAATGATATATCCTCATTCATCTACAAGACACAAGTTTATTCTTGTGGATACTAGTTATTGCACAAGATTATCAAAAGCGATCTCTTGCAAGCAGAGTACAAATGATGTGGTAATCAAGTTCTTAGAGGACCATATAATAACCTAGTTTGGAATTCCATTGGCTTTGGTATGTGATACTGGTCCCTCTTTTTCATCAATTCAATTATTGCAATGGGATTTTAAACATAAGTTAATAATAAATTTTTTGTCAAATTATTACCCCCAAGGTAATAAAGTCATAGAGTTGACTAATAAAAACTTGATAGGAGTCATTAAGAAATTGTAAGATAAGAATCCTAAAGAATTAAATTCTCACATCAAGTTTACATTATGGGTAGATAGAACTGGAACAAAGAATTATTTGGAGACATCACCTTACCAATTGATTTATGGTTTAGATCTCGTATTTCCCATGAATCTCAAGATCCCTACTCTAAAATTTATGGAAATTATCTAGAAAAAATGACAATATATAGGTTAAATTGATGAATCTATTAGGTTTAGAAGAAAAGAGAAACACTTCTCTTGAGCATACTTAAAAAAATCAAGCTTTAGTTAAACGTTGGTTTGAAAAAGGAGAAAAAATAAAGTGTTTTAGGAATTCATATCTTGTTTTTCTTTGGGCCAAGTCTAAAGAAAATAAAGGAAGCCATTCAAAGTTTGAGTGACTTTGGACAAGCCCTTATCAAATATCTAAAATTTTAGGAGAAAACACTTTTAGGATCAACACCATCATAGGAGAATCAACCCCATTTCTAGTCAATGGGAAGTTTCTCAAGCATTACTTTGGATCCTAGGGGAGGTTGTGTCCCCTTCTTGTAAATAATTAGAATATATTTTCTTGTATTTCTTTCCTTTCTATGATTTTTGTGTTTTTTCTTGTTATTTTTCTTTCTTTTCTTTCTTTCTTCCTTGTCCTTCTTTTCTATTTATGGTTTTATTTGAGTGTTTTAGGTTTGAATATCAATAATATTTGAGATGCTTGTAGTATTTATTTTTCAAACTTTTCCTTATATAAGTTTGAAGTTTACTAATCCATTAGTAATCTTGAAATTCTTAGATAGTCTAGTGTATAAATTAAATTAATCTTTGAATTTAGTTACATGGATCTTACTATATATAAGCAATAAAGAAATCAAGATTTCAATTAAGGGTGAGTGGTAATGATCTTTCAAGTTAATAAAATTTGAAGATTGTTGTCTTTCTCAATGACCACTGTGCTTCTCAACCCAATGTCAAGTGATAGCCTAGAAACAAAATTATAAAGAAAATCATGAGTAAGCTCTCAATAAAATGGTTATTCAAACAATCTCTACTAGGGAAATGGATGCTTGACTAGCAATAGAGCTATGTTTGATGGAATCAAAGGTATCTCTATCGGGGCTATAGATGCATAGTTGGTAGCAGAGCTATGCCCAAGTCATTCCAACTAGGTCCTAATATATATATAGGTCACACCAACAAGGTCTTAATATATATATGCTTATGATAACACAAAATAGTTGGGAGAAAGGAAAAATAAAAAATTTGGCTTGATTTATAAATCATTCCATATCATTTAAGTCCTATTTTGAAGGAATAAATCACTTTCACACATTATGAGACTTAGGTATCCTATTTTAATTGATAAAATGGTTAATACTTAGATTATGTACTTATTTTATTAAAATTAAGTTCTTAATTCCTTTGATCTTAGGTTTGTTTAAAAGTTTCTAAAGAGGAAATTCTTCTGAGCATTTTGTTTGTTGGTTTCTATTTGTTGTGCCTTGCACCCACACCCCATCTTGTCTCTAAAAAAATGGGGAACCCCCTCTTTTTATTTCCTTGATGTCCTTGTTTTTTTTCTTTATCTTTTTTTCCTTTCTTCCTTTCTTCTTTCTTTTTCCTTGTTTCCTTCTTCCCTTCTCTTTTCCCTTTTGTTTGAGTGATTTTTTAGATGTCAGATTTAGGGATACTTGATGTTCGTATTTCATATCCATTGGCCTGAGCTCTG
The DNA here is from genome assembly GCA_007115665.2 of Sequoiadendron giganteum. Classification (NCBI taxonomy): domain Eukaryota; kingdom Viridiplantae; phylum Streptophyta; class Pinopsida; order Cupressales; family Cupressaceae; genus Sequoiadendron; species Sequoiadendron giganteum. The sequence continues at coordinate 231,369,513 of CM021102.1, read as the reverse complement.
ACGTCTACTTGTCCCTTTGCGTTAGTTGTCTCTACATCAGAAATTCACATCTTGAGATATTTGTTGAACCAAAACCTCAATCCTAAAATCTTAATTTCATCGACATCTTGTCACCTTCACTATTGCATCGATCACATCTATCATAGAAATTTAAGTTTACTGACATGTCATTTAGAGAGAAATTAATGAGGATTAATGGTTGTTTCTAAATGATTTTTATAGATTGAATGATGGGTCATTTTATCATTTACCTTATGCTTTCAAACAAATTCAATCTTTAAAACTCCTCTAATGATTCCCTACAAACTATTGTGCATCCTCATCTGTCATTACTTGTTGCTCTTATGTTGGTGGAGCATTTGGTGTTTGTTGTTTGTGTTGTCTTCATGTTGTTTCATCTTCACCCATGTTCACTTTTGTTCTCGCACTCCAACCAGGTGGGCATTTTGATTTTTTTCAAGTCTCCCTTGAATTCATCATATCGTTCTACCTTACGTGTGTGGGTTTTTGTGTGCTTGTTGTTTGGTTGATTCAGCAATCCCATCTCTCTTTTTTTCCTTTCATTTCTAGTTTAGTTTTTTTCATTTTTCCCCTTCCATTTGTTTTTCTATTTTTATTTTGTATCTTCTTTCTAGGTTTTGTTGAATCATTTTTTTCCCTGGCACACTGATTCTATTATATTTATGACATCATCACATTGGATGTCAAAATTTTCTCTTGCTAGGTTATCTTCAAGCCTTAAATTTTTTTGAGGTTTTGATCATTTGAGTATTAGGTTTCAGTCATTTAGTTTATCCTTTATCTACTAATTCAATATGCGTTAAGCTAAACCCAATACCTCTGACATCTAATTCCCTTTTTGCACATTAGTGTCTTTTGATATCAACCCTTCAAACATTGGGTTTTGGTCATCTAGATTTTGCTTTACTTGCTGGTTTAATATGTGTTAAGCCAAATTTCCAACCCATGAAGTTTGATCTCTTTGACCTTAGTGGAAAATAATTTTGAATTATCAAATGTTAGGGATCAAAAATATCTTGTATTGGTTACTTTCTAACTAGAATAGAGGTTAAGTGATATCTCTAAAGCCCAACCCCCCATAAAGTAAAAGGAAAAGGTATTATCAAAATCGGTTAAGTATATTGGGTTCTCTTGATTAGAAATTTCTTTTAAGAGCATGCCCTTTTTGATAGAATTTAAGCTAAACATTTGATCTTTGATCTCTAAAATGAAGACACTTAAATCAAAACACAACATATTTTTTAGCATCAAATATAGGGAATAAACAATACCAAATATCAAACTAAATAATAGACCAAAAGAAAAATGCATGATCCCCGACCCTTGAAAACCTTCAATCACTTTTTGGATGTCACTAATCAAAGATACCTCTTTATTATTCAAAACCTTAAGATAATGAGATAGGTGGCATCCCCAAGTCTCGACTCTTGAAAGCTTATTATTGATTATCACTAGTCAAGGATACTCTTTAATTCCTAAGCTTGTTATGTCTATGGATAAATAAAATACCTGATCCCCGACTCCTGAAAGGTCACAAATATGAAGGATTTTTAATACATTACTATCTATGTTCATACTTCTTTCCTTTGAGCTATCTTGATTCTTTGGTAAGTTATAGAGTCTAGACCCAAAGCTCGACCCTTGATAGGGACCCTTTTTTCATAGAGTACTCTTTTAGTAATCTTTTGCTTCACATTATAATTTATTTATCAATCTTCAAGGATTGATTTAAGGATGTTCTTCTTTCTTTTAAGTATTAATTATTGATTATCTTAACACATATTTTTTTAAATGCAGGAGAGATGCCAAAGGATCTAGAAAAGATGAAGTACTAGTACAAAGGCTATCACCCTCCTTCAAATATGTTTGTTCCTTACATAGAAATTTGATATATTGACCTTTTACAGGTGGACCAATATGAACTTAAGAGGAGAATAAATGATGAGGAAAAAAGATAATGTGTAGCCACTTCATTGGCTAACTCAAGGTTGGTGAGGCAGATTCCTTCCTAGTTATTATGCAATCACTTGAGCTTGATTTGACATGTGCTCAATACTATGATCAAAGACATAGAAGGATTATGGGATCAACAAGAGAGGTAGTGTTGGACTTAAGTTTATATATGATTTAAAGATTGTTTAGAATCCTTGCCTCCCCACTATACAAAGCCATAGAAATGAAAAAGGTAGTGAATTATTTTGAAGATATGGAGAAAGCACCCTTAATATCACTAGAAAACAATTGTTTCTTACTTGATGTAATATAGCTCTTAAGATGGCCAAATTACAACATAGAAGTGACTTCAGGGAAGATTCTAAGGACTTGATAATACTATTGAGAAAATTTGTTGAGTACCCTCATGCTAGGGATTTTTATCCATGGATGGTCAAGTTCATTTTGGCTATTTCTAACAATAAGAAGATTGATTGGACCACCCTCATCAGTGATAAAATTTATGAACAATTGAAGAATGTCCTTCAAATAGATCATTTTTATATGACATCTTACCTAGTTACACATTTTTTAGCTTCTCAGCCACTTTTCCTAGATTAATTAGGGTGGGTTCCTTCCAACTTGGGGAGGTAACAATTTATGAGCACTATGCTCAACTTAAGTTGGAGGATAGCTATAGTATTTTTATGTGGTCAATGATAATTTTTTCTTTGCAATAATTAGAGGGTTGGAAGGAGATATCTTTAGGATGATCTATATTGAAGCCATGGAAGAGCTTAAAAATTGGGGGAACACGTACATTCAATTCAAGACATTCACTTACATCAAGGTAGTTGGATTTCATAAGTCCCCATTGAAGTTGCTCAAATATCCATCAGATAAGATAATCATGTTGGAGATCTATATATAAGTGAAAACAATTCATAAGTTGACTGTTGGAAAGAATAAGTTTGGATATTCTTTCCCCATTAACATTGGAGTATACTCATGTTCCTACAAGAAAAATGAAAACAATACAAAAATAAAAGTTGGAAAATACTCCATGGAGATGTACAATGACCCAAGAGGCTGATTTGACCCAATTGGGAAGATAAATAAGGTTATGGGTTCATTATTCATATATGAGCCTACAATAGAGGACCATTGGGAAAATTGTGAAGAGGAATTTGAGGTTAGATGAAGGATTAATATTGATTGATAGTACATATGGTCAAAACTTGCATAGAAGCCTAAGTTCCCAAAGACCTCAAGGAAAATGGGAAATTCTTGGCTCCCATATATATTGGGCAAGGTGTTTATATATAGCTAATCTTTAATGTAGATTATTTTATATAAGAATATGACAAAATGGACACCAAGGAAGCAAGAGTGAAAACTTTATCATTGAGATGGTTGAAGTCTCCTTTCCCAATGTTGGAGCTGCCCAAGCTACAACATGTCACCAAGAAGGTAGAGACAAGAGAAGGATTATCTGCTAAAGTAGCAAAAGAAAATAAGACTTCACCTCCAAAAGCTACAAGAAAGAAGAGAAAAGGAAAGGAGAGAATTGGCATTAGTTCTAGAAAGGAGGAGATTGAACAAGTTAGTTTAGTAAGGAGAAAAAGAACCAGAGAAACTACCAAAGAAGCAACTTCTCAAAAGGAGGTTCTTCCTACTCCTCCACATGAATCTTTTTTTCCTTCAGCCCATTCTTCCCCAATTTTTCTACACAAACCACCTCCACCTTCACTTCCACCCTCTCCTCCTCATGAGTCAAGTTCACCAACTCCTCCACCTCCACCTCCTCGATAGCACCCTATTCTTCCTCCTTCTCAATATGTTGAGCCACCTATTCATGAAAATGCACAAAATGAGACTATGGCAGAAGAAGATGTGATTGAAGAAGGAGAAATTTAGAAGGAAATCCCGACTAAGGAGAAAGTATCAGAAGAACTTCAATAATAGGAAGTGGAACAATTCCAAGAAGTCTAGACTGAACAAATATGGGGAGAAGAAGAAATAAGAACAAAAATATAACAATGAGAAACTAATAAAGATGACTCAAAAGCATCCCATCATACAAAAATAATTTCTTCCCCACAAATAAATGTGTCCTCAAATGTCCCAATATGGTAAATCACACCATACAAAGAAGATAAAGGATATTTGTTGAGGGAGAAGAGGGGAAGAGTTTGATTACTTTTTTAGAAGCCTTCCAATACCCCATAAAGAAGAAGAAAAGGGATAGAATAATATCAAAAGTCACCATGGATGAGCAAGGTAATATAAATTCTCATATAGTTAGCCCTTTGGTGGAAAAGTATGAATCTGATATAAGGCCCAATGATTACCAAATCAAACAAGTCGGTTTGGGTGTGAAGACAAGGGAAGTAGAGCATAAATCTCTTTATATGTCTACCTCTACTATCCTAAGGAGGATGTAGAAATATGAGAATAAAAAAGAAGAGTTTAAATCTCAATTTGAAAACTTTTATTAATAATTTAACTAGACTAGTGGATGTAGCTACCCTTGAATTAGCTCTACAAGAAACATTAAGAGGGGAGATCAGGCATTCTGACCCTAAAGGATGGATTCCAACTATGGATCAATGGAAAGTTGTTTTTTTTCTTAGCAAACTGGGTGATAAGGAAAACAATAAATTCCTTTCACTAAATTAGCAATGAGGATAGTCTGACTCACCAAATTGAGGTGGGGATTGATGAAGATTTATTAGTTTGGGAAGATTACATCCCAATTTTGTAGAGAATAAAAGCAACACCAACAAGTGATTTGATCAAAGCAACAATTATAGAAGAGGAATATCAATACAAACCTCTTGAATGGTTAAAGGCTACTCAATTGAGGGTCAAAACCCTAAATAAATGAAAAAATAAGCTAAATAAGAACAAGGCCCTACTTGAATGGGATATGGACAAGATAAAACATTTTTTTTAGAGTCTGTACTATATGTTTTAGGAGAAATCTTATTTGGTGACAACTCCTAGTAATATGGTAGATGAATTGAATAATATTTTGTAGGGATAGACGACCCAAGTGTTAATTGACAAAATGATGGAAAAGAAAGTAAGAATCCATTATTTTTAAGACAAGTTGATTTTCTTTGCTAGATTATAGGAACAGATGGAAAGATCTACTTTCAATCAAAGGATAAAGCTTTAATATCACTAGGGCCCACCCATGGATAAGATGAATGAATTGATTACACATTTCACCAATAGCTTCCCTGATTAAACTGGAGTCATAATTTCTTATTTTTCTTTAATGTTGAATAAATTTTGTTGGAGTTGAGAAGATACAACACCACAGAAGCCCAAAGATCTCTGCAAGCAAATAACCTGTTATAAGGAGAAGCAAAGAGAAGCAACAAAGGAAATGCTCTAGAATGTGGAGCAATGTATTCACCTGAAAATGTAAAATGAATTAATGATACAAAGGATAGTTTTCAACCATATATAGATGAAAACCCTAAAAAGGAAAACCCTAGGCTTGCACAATAATAATTAATAAAGTAGTTAATTATTATGCACCTAATGTTAGCTTCAGTGAAAATAGGTAAAAGGGAACTTTACGTAATTAAACAAATATTGTTTAATTAATAAAGTAAATACCCAATTACTCTAACACCCCCCTTAAGATAGACATAGGGAGAAGCTAAAACCTAGAAGAAGCTACTAAAAGCAAAAGAAATGGGTCCTGGCAACAAGGCCTGATCAAGTACCCATGTACAAAATCAATGCATACTAAATGAAATGGGGTAAAGGAGAAAACCCAGTGGGAACAAAACTCCTCCCCAAAATAGAATGCAAGGAAGGAATGCAATGCACTAATGAAAGAAGGATAGGAGGTGGATAACATGATACCCCCCATAGACAACTTCTATCATATAAGTACATGTACAATGATCTCCATAGGAGAGATAGAAAGAGAGAAGAAGGCCCCCCCACAATGAAGAAACTCCTGTCACAATGGTAGATGCTTGATGTAGAATCCAAAAGGAGATTCTGAAGTGACAAATGATATTCCTCCCCTTGGGAAGAAACGGATCCATGGACCTGTATCGAAGAAACCCTGTGAAGAATGATGAACCAATCTGTCTCAAGATGTGTGCCATGATAGGATGCTCAAGAGTCTCACTGTCTGAACTGAAACAAATAATGCCAAATCCAAACTAATGTGGAGAATACTGAAATGCAACCTCTGAATGCATGGATAATGGTGGGTGAATAGTCATAACCTGACTATCAAGGTAGAGGAGATGAATGTCCTCAAAATAATCCTCCAAATCTGAAAAATAGGACTCAACAAACAAGAAAGATATGTCTGCAACATAAGAGTCCAAAATAGCTATGTCTGGAAGATGTATGATTCCTTGCTACACTAAATCAAGAACAATAAGAGATGTTGATGAAGTCTTAGTCTGAAGAGTAGGAACTGTGAGACAAAGCTCTGATCCATCGGAATATGTAAGGGTGTCTAAATACTCAAGCTCCTCTAAAGTATCATGATCAAAGGGTGTATTTTTTCTCCAAGCAATGGGTATGAGACAATCTGAAGTAGGATCCTCTGAGAATGGAGATAGAATAGGGTCTCCATAGATCTCCCAAAGACATTTCCAAAGTGGGTGAGGACAATCAATGTCCGATATAACCAACACAGTGTCATGATCAACACTAGACAATATAACTCCTGCAATGTGATTTCTAATGATGTCCATGCTAATTTTCCCTCTAAATTTTTTGGTTCAGGTATGAGATCATACAAAGAAGGAAAAATATTAAGCCACCTACAATGTGTAAGTATACCCTTTGCCCATGACTCATAATTACCCCGTTCTAGAAGAACAACTGAAGGGTGAGTAGAGAAACCCATGATAACTCTTCAAATGAAAAAATTCAGAGACTAATGATCTCAGCAATGATAAAGCATATCAACATAACCCATCCAACACAAACAAACCCCATGTAGGAGCCAAGATGACCAAGTAATTGAGCAAAGTGTAAAAACACACAAAGCTGAATAAAAAAGACCTGGTAAATATTCTAGTAAAATAGACTATATATCTGGAAATAACAATGTAACACCTTTCCAACACCTATTCATTTGCACAAAATGGAGTTCGGATGCAAAAGATACACCCCTTGGAGTGAAAAAACCAAGTTCTGACTTTGACTGGAAAAAAATACTACAAAACTGCAAAATCAAGAAAAATTACTAGCACCAGTGTAACGGTGCCAGAACTAGCTTTCCGACAATATCTTGTTTTCAAAAATCCAAGAAAAAATGCCCATTCTACGCCCAATTTAGTGCAAGTTGCTCCAATGTGAGAAAAAAAATGTTCACATCCCTCAAGGGCTAAAGTCTTCAGCCCCTGGTCACGTGGACAACTAGGGGGCTGGCGGTTGTAGACCCACGGTCACCCATGTGACTGGACAGTGGGGGTTAGAAGCTCGTGAGGGCTGGCAGGGCCGACTCGGCGTCTGCGGGCTCGGCTTGGCATTGGTGGACTCGGCGAGCTTGGTGGACACGGGGAGCTCGGTGTCGGCGGAGCCAGGGAGTGGACATGGCGAAGACCAGCGGGGAGTGGCAAAGTCGGGCGTTGCGGAGACCTGTGGAGCAGGGCGGCGCTGCAGATGTCGGCGGCGGAACTGCAGCCGGGCAGAGGAGTGGTGGCCGACAGGCGGTGGAGCAGTGGCCAAAAAATTTGAACAGGCTGCCCCAAAAAAAATCAAAAACCTTAGGTTTTTTTTATTATTTTGCAATTTTTTTTCTGAGGAGGCCGTACGGCCAAACCCTACAAAAAAAATTTGCAACCTTGGTTGACTGTGGCCAAAATCGACGATTTGATAGTCGTTTTAGGGGTTTTTGGGTGCTACGAATCCAATGGCCCTATCCATTTGAGCCCAAAGTGAACCTAAAATTCAAAGTATGCTGAATCCACAAGAAGAAACCTTAGAGCCCTAGATTTGCTTCCAATGCAAAATTCTCAAAACAAGAACAATCAGCTGCAAATTTGAAGCTCTGATACCATGTTGGAGTTGAGAAGATACAACACCACAGAAGCCCAAAGATATCTACAAGCAAATAACCTGTTACAAGGAGAAGCAAAGAGAAGCAACAAAGGAAATGCTCTAGAATGTGGAGCAATGTATTCACCTGAAAATGTAAAATGAATTAATGATACAAAAGATAGTTTTCAACCATATATAGATGAAAACCCTAAAAAGGAAAACCCTAAGCTTGCACAATAATAATTAATAAAGTAATTAATTATTATGCACCTAATGTTAGCTTAAGTGAAAAGAGGTAAAAGGGAACTTTACGTAATTAAACAAATATTGTTTAATTAATAAAGTAAATACCCAATTACTCTAACAAATTTTGTAACAAATCAATGCCCAAGTTGTAACTCGAGATCTGGCATTTGATTTTAGTTTACTTTAAGTTATTCCTTTAACTTCATTAGCTTAATTTTAGTTGTTCTTATAATTAAAATTGAGGTGATTTAGTTTACTTTTAGTTTAATTTTGGTTAAAGCCTAGATCTATTTGTGAACTTTAGTTAGTTTTAGTTAGCTTTTGTTTCAAATCCATAAAATATGGAACCTTATGTCTTATATATTTTTTATTGTAGATCATTCAAAGGATCCAATTTTGATGTATTTTTTCAAGAACAAACTTATACATTCTTAACACGAATTTCCTACTATTTTTTGTGAAGATCATATTTTTTGATAAATTAAAGGATTATGCATGCATTATTTTTATATCAATTTAGAACATTGGTAATTGTGAACCCCTAAACCTGCAAATGCACAAAGACAATAAACATGATTAGATGTTAGATCAAAATGCAATACAAGAGTGAGAGATTCCCCATGAAATTCACTTATTTAAACTATTACTAGGAAATGAAGAACAAACTCAAATAACATGAAAGTAAATCCTAATCTAGCCAATATATTGATGATCCCATGGGGGAATTGGTGCTAATGGAGTGTTGCAATTGGCCCTTTCCCAATTCCTAGGTTGTAATGTGAATGATCTAGAAATGGTCAAATCTCCAAAGAGATTTGAGCATAACCTTGATAAAAATGTGAAATATGGTGAATGCTTGGATGAAATGAGCAAAATTAGTTCTCAATTGAAGAGAGTAACTTTGCATGAAGATTGTGGATGATGATGGATTTGAGTATAGTAAGTTTACTCAAATTGTGGATGTTAGAATGAGAGGAAGAGTCTCTCATTTATAGATCTCAATTTTAGAAGAGTGAGTGGAAATAAGAAATGTGGGATCATTCAACATCCAATGGCCAAGTGCCACTTGTCAAGATGTGAATGGTTGAGGAATGAGCACATTTTGGTCAATATGCATGATAAATGCCATTGGATTCAAATTTGAATTTTGAATGTGACATGTTGGGGGGAGAGAAGAATGGAGTTAATGTCACTTGGCTCAATGCACAAGGACATGTAAGAGGCATTGAATGCCTTGTTGGAAGGACCAAGACCATTTGAATTTTTGAATTCAAACTTGAGGGAATATTCCTTTTTGATGCTTTGTGAGGGAGAATAGATAAATTAATAAATCAAAGTAATTGATTTATTGTGCAACTTGCATTCTCTAGAGGATTTTAAGGAGAGGGATTAACTTAATCATGGTTTTGATTAACTTAATGAAGAATTAGATGATGTGACAATTTAGACTTAGATTTATGAATTGATTTAAGTCAAGAATTGAGAGGAAATAATTTATCAAATAAATGATTTGATTTATTTAATCAAGAAGGAACATGTTAGATTAAATCAAATAAGGTTTAATTTATTTAATTTAATAAGAGGACTTTAGAGAATTTAATCAAATAAAATGATTTATTTAATTAAACAAATATGTTAGGTTAATTAAATTAAATTGATTAATTTAATCAGAGGGGGTGATAGACTTAATCAGATAAATAGTGATTTATTAAATTAAGAGATAGAATTATGATGAAATGTTGAATGATTTATTCAATTAAATAGATATGTTAGGTTAATTAAATTAAATTGATTAATTTAGTCAGAGGGGGTGATAGACTTAATCAGATAAATAGTGATTTATTAAATTAAGAGATAGAATTATGATGAAATGCTGAATGATTTATTTAATTAAATAGATATGTTAGGTTAATTAAATTAAATTGATTAATTTAATCAAAGGGGGTGATAGACTTATTCAGATAAATAGTGATTTATTAAATTAAGAGATAGAATTATGATGAAATGTTGAGAGTATGATTCAGGAAGAAACAATGTTAATATGATCAAAATTAGGTGCATGTATATTTTATGTGTCTACAGTAATGGTATGATTAATTATTTTTTTCTTATTTAAACAAATTAATGAAATCTCGTATGGTATTCTAGAATTAAGTAAGGTTTTGTCTCAGATTTGTGCATATTTGATGGTGTTCTAATTTTATGAAACCTAAAAATATTGTGATTGTTTTATTTCCTTGGAAGATTGCATTGTTGTTAATAGAAACTATGTGTATGACTAATTTCTCTAGCTATGGTTTCTAAGATTTTGTTCAATCATTCAGATATGATTAATAGAATAGATCTTGTCATTGTTCGTTTAATTTAGCATTTATTTAATTCTTTCTTGTTACCCTCAATATTTTAACTTTTCTTTTAAATCAATCTTAAATAATTGAAAAGAGAATAATAATTGATACAAATTTGTTGTGGAAAAATTGTGAATATGTAATTTAGTTTATGAATGATTGATCTTTTATTTTGATTGCATGTTAGTGATATCAATTCTAGAAAATCAAACAATCCAAGCCCCTTGTTAAAAAAAATTAACAATGATCACTTTTCTACCCCATCATGGCCAATAACTGACTCAAAAGAAATATTGGAGTAGATTTCTAATTTTCAAGAGGAGCAATAATTTGTTATTGCTTAGCAAGTTGTAAGTGCTAACACCACCCTCAATAGTTCCTTCATCTAAAACAACCACAACAAGTACTAACCCCTTATAAAATATATTGCAAACATAATGCTTTCAACTCTCCAAAGATCCCAACCTTTCATGCACATTAAACCTTTTGTAATATTTTAAACAATCTCACCCTATCTCACAACAAATTCTACCCAACACATCTACACAACTTAGGTTCACTATACTTAAAAGTGTATTCTACCCTAATACACACACTTCAATACCTCAACCACCTTTATACCAATCAAAAAACTCCATACAACTTCAACTACCTCAAACATTCATTTTACCCCTTAACATTACACAAACCTCTCTCCCACCCCTTAACATTTCACACACATCCCTCTCTCAAAATACAACATACATCAAACCCAATATCATATTAGTACATCAACCCAAAATAATCATTAGAAAATTTATAACATTCAACCTACATCTTGACTTCTCATTACAAACACACACCACCTCTTAACCAACAATAAATTCACCCATACAACTCCAGATATTCAACATACACACCTAACAACCTAAGACCCATAAATTATAATGCCCAAGAACTACAAGATGTGAGAAGTATGATCCAAGTACTTCAAGTAGGAATTTTAATGAAACCTTTCCCAATTGATGCAATATTTCCTTATCCCTTCAATATTTCCATCACTATGGTCCCCTTCCCTCAAAATTTTTAAATACCAAAATTTGATAAATACAAAGGGAAAAGAAAACATAGAGAATGCATAAAATAATTCTATATAACATGTCAAGAGGTCTCTTAAAATTACATATATCTCATGATACTATTTCCTATAGTATTAAGAGGTCGAGCATTAGAATGATTCACCTTCAACATGGCTCTATCACCACCTTTAAAGACAGTTAAAAAATTGTTACACACTTTTCCTATAACAATAAACATTAAATTAATATGTTAGAATTGTCAAAATATTAAACAAAAATGGTGATATTTTTTCCTCCTTCTTGCAATGATGGGGACATATTTCTAGTATGTTTCCATGTCCCATCCTTGAAAAAATAATTAGTCTCCATTTTTTGTCCAAAATTTGAATTAGGAAATGGGTTTCTACTTACAAGGGAAATGTTCCAGATCCTTTAATGATATCATAGATAAAGGAGTAACCATATAAAATTACCTCATCACTAAAGGATTTGTTAAAATATACAAGGAAAATAAAGAAAACAACAATATTCAATCCAACAACAAATCTCTCTTTTGGGCCATAAAAAAAAATCTAGTTAATGGTATAACGAATCCCAAATATGTTCAAAGTTTCCAACCACAAAATTTATTATCCTCAAAATATAATCCAAATTTACAATCTATCCAAATTTACCATTTTATAAAGACAACCTAAACAAACCAATACCCCCAAATTAAAATACACCCCATTGGGAGAACCTATGGAGATAGCTTTTTAAAAATTGGTCCAAGCTAATTTAGTCAAATATCCTATGATGAGACCATTTTATGAAAACTTCAACCTAAACCTACATGGTACAAAGATAAAAAAATATTATGAATACCATAGGTTCAAAGGAAGTGACACAAATCAATGTATGAAACCAAATAATTATATCAAAGTTCTCATTGATCAAGGTGATATATAAATTGAGGTCCATTCATCCAACTTTTAAAATAAACAATTAGGTATATATAAGGAACATTTTCCTAAGCATGACGAAAGTAAAGACTCCATGTCTAACAAGGGTATCTCTTATAATTACACCAATAATTTCCATATCTCCCCATCATATGGATCCATTGAAGGTAGAATTGAGGAATGTCACTCTCGCATAGGTATTGTGATAATCAAGAGATATAATTTTCCAGTAACCATGTGCCAAGGTAGGATAACCATCCAAGTCATGTTTTCCTCATCCACCTAGCCATCAAACCAATACAAGATCCTAGATCACCTTGGAAAAACCTCCACTCAAATATTCATCCTATAATTCTTCAAAACCTCCCCCATCCATAAAGAGATCCTAGAGAAAGCCTTGTGAGATTCACATATCCCAAATGACATTAATATGGACCAATTTAAATCCATGATAGGTAATTTATCCTCACCTCATCACCTTATCTTTATAAAAAGATACTTTTCATCCAATGACCCATCCCACAATAAAGCACTCCATATGGAAGCCTTCATCCACAAGCATAAAAGTAAATGTTTCCTCATATATGGTGGATCAAGATTGAACCTATATACTCTAAAATTAATAATACAACTAGGATATTATAAGGGATTCATATATTTTATTATAAAATTATCATAAAGGAATATTATGACATTAGGTTGACCATGTTACCAAGGAGACCACATGCCAAATATTATATATTCATCTCCCTTATAACATTATTCTTGTCCAGCCATGAATACATTTCCTCAAAATATTATCAATGAATCAAATTCCCATACAAGAACATAGAAATTACCACTCTTGTAAATTATCAATCCTTTAAATACTATAAATTATCCATAATTTATTTTATCATTATCCGAATAATTATGTCACATCTCCCTCACAACCATCATCATCATATATTGACCCATCATCACCTACATTTACCCCCACCTCTCACACTCTCATTTTCAAGTTAAAGGCTAAGATTTTCAACAAAGGTTGTGAGGAATATGAAATTCAAGATTCCTTTTATGTGGGAAATCTCCCACAATATCCAAAGTTACAAGGTCTACCAAGAATCTCCAAGTCAACAACTATAGTCTCCTTCAAAACTAGGCCAACTACATTTTAAATTTCGGGATTCTAAGACAAAAAAACTATTAAAGGTGATATAACATCAAGTCTCTACAAAGATGAAGAATAAAAACACCTTGTTTAACTACAAATTTGTATGCAAAATGTTTCCATATTTTCAAAAAAATGGTATATAAGGTAAAATTACTTGATTACATGAGCAAGGAATTATAAAACCTATAAATTCAAAAATAATTTTTTCACTAAGGACTTAGGTATGGGTCTCTAAAATAATTCTGTCAAAACTTGAAATCATCCTCATAGAAGTAGCTAAGTTTTTTCCTATTGTTGAGAAAACCAATGGATGACATTATGAAGATTCCTTTGAGAATATCATTAATTTTTTCCAAGACCTAAATTTTTGCACAATTTTTCCCAAAATATCCACTCCATATCATGATCCCTTGGCATCACAAAGTTTGAATGCCTCTCTTGAATCCCATAATAATAAAATTGTGTCTTAATTATAAAGTAATAAGTCACATTCAAGCACTACATTCATTTTGGGTCCTTATGTACCTCAATCCATCACTCAATCCACCCAAGTATCTCACCCTAACCCCAATAAATATCAATAAAGGAACACACCCTTGAATTCATTTCAAAATATTTTCTCTATCTATTCATTCATAACAACTTCCCACCATTCATCCACATGCATCCATGTCATTGATATTGGAAGAAATTTGGATTCCAAAAATTAAATCCAAAAATCCACACGAATCCAAGGATCACCATGTCCTCCAAAAAATACATGTTGAAATAAATGAGAATATTATTCAGAAACAAGTTGAATCAAAAGGGCCATAAAATTCCACAAAGAAAAAATCAGAAATAAAAACCAAGTGGATTCCTAAGAAAAAAACAAAACAAAAAAGTAGTGCATTCCAAAATACAATCCACATTGACATCCAAACTTATTATTCTAAAATCCTCCTCCACTCAAAATTTCTCCCATCCCCAATCCATTTTAGGCCCCTATATCCCAAAATTAACTTCCACTCCTCCATTTCCATACTAAAATTCAAAATTCACTCCACCACTCTTCAAGGTGTGTACCAATATTGGTTTTTTAACATTTGCGTCCAATCTCCATCATTTTATCCCTTTTATAAAATTATTTCTCTAGATCCTTATCTCCCTACACCTTCCCATCCACTTCATTCCCCTTACTTCCTTACCATCCATGGAAATAATATACTCAATTTCTTTCTCCACCTTCATATCACTTATTTATTACCTCACCAATCCACTCATATTTATCTTTATTCACCCATAATAAGGTATTTTTGATACCATCATGGATCAAGAGCATACAAACTTGCTACACCAAAATTTAAACCATTGGAAAATCCCATGAAAATCCACCTTAATAATTTCTATGTGTAATCCATATAATATAGCAAAATATCAAAAAAATAAAATAAAATTATAAGAATAGTAAAGAGAAATAATCCATCCAATGGTTAAAATAATTTTGTGGCACCTTGTGTACGTATAATGGTGAAAAATAATTTATAGGTGAAATTTTTATTAGCCACAAGATATCACCCACCCCATGCATATACCTACCACCCATACACCACCCCATCCCATGATCCCTGACTCAAGATGTTTAAAATGTGAGTATTAGTTTGAGTACTACTAACCCCACCACACACCATAAAACCCCATCAAACATTCCTCAACCTTCACAAACCTATCATGACTTGGTTTTGTGTTAGTTATTTCCATAGTCCATCTCACATTCCCTCATCCACTACATCCATCCTATTCACTGACTACCATTTCATATCCCTTATTGAACATTGGGGGAAAATACTGAAGTATTTTTTATAGAGTAGAAATATTCATATACCTAACATAGCTTGGATAGGCCCTATAAAATTTGTTCATACATCACACATCCTAGTAAACTAATTTTTCACTCATTACATTGATATTATTCAACTTAAACTCACACAAGATAAACCATGAATTAGACATCACACCATATTATAAATCACACATAGATCTAACTTTTTGAATAATAAATAGTAAATGTATATATTTTAATAATCCTCATATACATCACATTTGTGTCTTTATGGATGCATCCTTCCCATATTAGGAAAAATCCTGAACCATTTATCCTAATTTGGAAAGAGATATGATGGTTGCATGACTTGTTCGTAAATTTATTTTTGTTTTGATTTATCCTTTTGGCCCATAACTATACCTACTGAAGAATATCTAGATCTTCATATATCTTCATGTCTTTTGACTAGTGTACAATGGGGCATAGTATTTTTTTTTTGTGTGTTGTTCTTATTGGTCGCTCTTTACATGACCCACCAAGGCTAATTTCAACCTTTTGTGAAGTGATATATTTATATATGATGGTTTTTATTTGTATGACCCATAAAGTCCATGCCAATTCCTTTTGTGGACAAGGATATCCACATACTTAAATTATTTTCCTTACATTACCCTACAAGGTTTTATCATGTCTTGTGTGTACTATAATCATATTTGTTTAAGAGTCAAGTTCATGCAAAGATCACTTTGTCACCTTGGTTCTTATACCTTGGTTCATAAAATCATTTATTATATTAAAATTTAGGATTTATCTCGACATAATATAATAATCCCACCCATTCATCCATGCTTATCCATAACCCCTATCCATTCTATCCCTCATCCCATCCATAATATTATACACAAATTGACTAAATATCTTAACTTATTCCCCTCACACACCTTGAAAAATTCATATCCTTTCTTAAGGCTTCAGCTTATCCCCCCTATTTCTATCCCATCCTATAATTTAAAATACCATCCTAAACATCGACCACCCTCCCATTGCATCCCCTTTCTTCTCACTTTCTATCATGAACAAAAATAAATAAAAAATAAAATATATTACTACCATCATTTGTTGCATATACACTCATCACAAAAATCCCACATCCACACACAATCATGCAATAATATAATCGTAAATATCTCAGATCCTTTGGGCACCCATAAGGCATCCATATCGTACCCATAATACTATCATACCAATATATATACATATAGGGCATGCCATAATCATACATGCATCACCATCAAACATAGTATTCATAATTATAACTAAATCATCATCCATATAGAATGCACCCTCATTGCATAAAACATTAAAATAATACCACCATCATCACATCCATATAAGAAACCATAAATCATAAATCATTTCATGGATTATCATAATCACATAAAATACCATCACCATCTAATAATTGTATCCTTAAATAAAACATAAATCAAAATCAATTACATCTATAACACAATCATATAATATATATACCAAGACTACATCCATTTACATCATAGTATAACCCAAAACATAGCATAAGCATCAAAATATCCATCTAGGAGATATCATCCATTACCATGTATGTTCACCTCATCATATAATCATAATTATATTCATTACATCATCATAATCTATTATTAAAATCCATCATAAAAATATATGAATCATACACCATACATCATAAACCATTATATACGTATCCATAACCCATATGCCTAATCCATACATGGCATTCCTGCATAATAAACTACATGCATAACATACATCATGTGTATAAATCAGGTTATGTCCACATAAAATCATCATAATCAAATGAAACAATACACAACACAAAATATGTATCCAATCAATATCATCTCATCTCATACATACATAAAGAATTAAATAATAAGGTCATGATTCGTAGTGTTAAAACTAATAACTCGTACTCCCATCATCTAAAAAAACTAGTGAAATTGGTGTTAATCTTGGTCCTAGTGGTGGTGGACCCCAAGGTGACAGTGGGCCCGTACCCATAGACATTAATCACATAGATCTAGATCTCTCTGACCTAGCATTCCCAATAAAGCTAGATGCTCTTTTCTTTACTAGTAATACCCCTCATATATAGAGCAGTAGTATTGGGCCTCTCAAGCTTCCTATGTAGCCTCCCTTTATGCCTACAACATATCTACAAAGATTTATGTCATCCCCTATGTCATTACCATCCTCCTGGTGATATCTCATTCATGTCTCAACTAAGTTGTATCCACCTCTATCCTAAGAAAATGCATATTATTAAATAAATTATATATAAATAAACATATATTTCCTTATATATAGTTTTTCAATACAAATATCCATTTCAAAAAGCTTGTTATTTTTAATTATTTAATATATTATTATATTATATTTATAGAATATCATGTATAAACTAAAGGGCACACAATCTACTAAGAGGGGAGGGTGAATCAATAGATCAAATCTATTTAAAATTCTTAGCTTAAATGCACATATCATATTACATACTTAAATCAAATTAGAAAGATAATGATCAAGGAACAACATAAGAACACAGATTTGCACAAGTGAACACCAAATATATGTGAAAAACTAGGATGGGAAAAACCACAGTGAGAAAATATTCTTGGATCTACTACCCAAATCAAGCCTCACAATGTAGAAATATACAA
Organism: Sequoiadendron giganteum; assembly: GCA_007115665.2. Taxonomy (NCBI): domain Eukaryota; kingdom Viridiplantae; phylum Streptophyta; class Pinopsida; order Cupressales; family Cupressaceae; genus Sequoiadendron; species Sequoiadendron giganteum. The sequence continues at coordinate 231,351,266 of CM021102.1, read as the reverse complement.
GTGAAATTTACACACTGAAGTAGGCACCAACCTATTAGAGACAACAATCCCTTTTTTTGTTCATAGGAACCAACCTACTAGAGACACCAATCCCCTAATGAAACAGTATAGTAGGTAGAACACCAGTCCTACTAAAATACAATGGTAAAGCTTGTGGATCTTCAAATTAACTCAACATGTGCCAAAGTTACAGCTAACACTCTTTCACACTACATATGATCTTCTGATATAGGCACACACACTAGAATTTAATTCTCCTTTTATCTTCAACACCTTATCTACAATTTTCACCAGCGACCAACTCTAATTCACACAGATGTAATTCTAATTCATGTGGTCATTCATAAGTACATTTTGATGCATTTAAACATTTGAAATATATGCATGACATTACATTAACACTCTTCCATGTTAGCCAGGGATCTGTAAAGAGCCAGGATGACATAAGGTGGACCTAAATTAAAATTACATGAAATGTGTAACACAATGGTCCAAACATAAAATTATTTCTTCTAAAATAACTTTATGTCATGCACCACCATAGGAACCTTAACTAAGTACCATCTTAACACCACACATAAGGTTTGAATTCCACACACTACTAGTCACTACCACACATGCCTTGTACACGAACATGTTGATAGACAAGAATAGAGAGCCTTATGTCACTTCAAACTTCTTTCATGCTAAACATCACCTCCAAAAACTTATGAAACTAATCATTCTAGTGTATACATACTCTCCTTCCCAACCATAGAGAAAAAGTGCATTTCTAAAATAAATACTGACCATAATTTTATTACCAAATAAATCTCTTTGCCCAAGAGATATCCTTGAATATAAACGTATTGATGCAGACTTCTGGACCACCATAGATAGAGAATAGATGAAAGAAATATATTACAAGCATACTGTAACAACTAATAATATATTTCTTGATTTTGCATTCCGACAATAAAATCACCAACACTGAGCAGTTAAAACTTCTGACATACAACACTTTAAGTCAAGGGGAATATAATGATAAGTCAAATTACTCCTAAAATATCTTTCATCCTTTACAACCTTCTAAGTGAAATTATTTTCATTGATAACAACCTTTGACATCCATGACAACCTATGTTTAACAATCTCCACCTTTTTCATTGATGGAAACTAGTAAAATGTTAGACCACCAAAAGATCTTTTAGAATGATTTCTTCATTGTAACATTTTCTTCACTCTCTCCCCTATAGAAGACATAGCATTCTGAGATCATTATTCTTTCTGAGAAATTCAACATTTTGAGCTCACTTTCTCCTCAATTCAGTATTCTGAGGAATTCAACATCAATTGAGTATTTTGAGTTCACTTTCTCCCCCTTTGACAACAATGGAAAAGGGTCAACAATAAGTTGAAATTCCTTATTCCTCATTTTCCCCCTATGAGGAGGCACCACATTTCCACACTGATATTGGATTCTACAAACACATCCTTCTCCTTTCTTAATTTTTCAGTATATTACACAATCCAAAAACCTATTTTCCGGATAGACCTCCCCTAATTCCATGCTCTAGTACCTCTGAAAATACTCTGAAAGACTAGTGAGCCTTCTTACGGTAGGGAGACCAAGCTCTCCCTCAACCTTTGCTTCCTCTTGATTCGAGAGGAGGGAGAAAAAAACTCCCAAATTATGTAGAATAAACTCAAATGTCTCCTTAGGAAGTGGCTTCATGAATATATCTACAACTTTCTCCTTTGCATCAACATACTCCAATCTTACTTCCTTCTTTGCAACCTTTTCCCTCAAGAAGTGATACTTAATTGCAATGTTTTTTTTTCTTGAGTGCATCACCAGATTCTTTGAAATATTTATGGTGTTGGTGTTATCACAAAGAATAGTGATAGGTTCATCAAACTCAATCTTTATTTCCTTTAAATTCTACTTCATCCAAATAACTTGAGTGTGACATGATGTTGTAACAAAGTAATCTAATTTTATTGTAGATAGGGAGGTTGGTTCTTGTTTCTTGCTCAACCAAGACACCAAACTACCACCAAGAAATAATTCTCCTTCACTTGTTTTCTTTCAATCATTAACACATCCTACCCAATTCGCATTTGCGTATGTAGTCAAAGGGAAATTTTTAATCGTTGGATACCATAGTCCCAAACCTTTAGTAGCCTTCAAATACTTGAATATTCTATTTATTGCTTTAACATGAGTCTCTTTCGGTGCTGCTTGAAATATTCCAACCATTCCAACTACCTACATAATATCTAGTTTGGATGTTGTTACATATAGAAAACTGCCAATCATGGATATGTACATAGTTTGATCTATTGGAGTAGATTCATCATCTTTACTTAATTTTCATCCTATAACCATAGGTGTTCCAACTAGTTTTCAATCTTCCATCCTGAATGTGTTCAACATCTCCTTTATGTACTTTTTTTGTGAAATGAAATGCCTTTATTTGATTATACCATCTGCAATCCAAGAAAGAAAGATAATTCTCCAAGCATTGACATTTCAAATTCATTATGCATTGCCTTCTAAAATTCTTTACACATGTCTTCACTACCTCCAAAAATGATGTCATCTACATAGACCACAACTATCATAAATTTCTCTCCTTCTATTTTTATGTACAAATTACTATCTACACTTCCTCTCTAGAATCAGTGTTGTTGCAAGTATCCAGCCAGCCTTTAATACCAACCTTTGTGAGCTAGCTTGAGTCCATACAAAGCCTTCTTCAATCTGCAAACATAATCAAGATTCTTAGAACATAGAAATCCTCTTTTTTGTTCAATATAAACCTCTTCTTCTAGATATCCATTCAAGAATGTTGACTTCACATCCATTTGGTACACATTGAAGTTCTTGAATGTAGAAATAGCTAAGAACATTTTAATTGCCTCTAGTCTTTCCACTGAAGAAAATGTATCTTCAAATTCTATGCCTTCAACTTGAGCATACCCTTTATATATAAGTCTTGCCTTCTTCTAGATTACCTCTCATTTAGCTTGTTTTTGAAAACCCACTTGGTTCCAATCACATTCTCTCTTTTAGGTCTTGGGAAAAGTTCCCAAGTTTCATTCTTCATGATCTGATTTAGTTCTTCCTCCATAGATTCTATGCATCCTTTCTCTTTGCTTGATTCTTTGTATGACTTAGTCTCTATCTTTGATAGTAAAGAAAAGTGTGCATGCTCTCTTTCTCTCTCAAGTCTCTTCCAAGTTTGAATCCCACTATCTTTGTATCCTATGATCTTGTCTTCAAAATTTTTTCTTTGAAATACTTTGTTGGAGTCTTTGTAACCACTTCTTCTGAATCTTCAATGCTATTGTGAATTGGTTCTTCATCATCTTCTGCTTCCAAAATACTAGTAGACTAAATAGTCTCATAAAATCTCACATTTACACTTTCAAATATCCTCTTCAATATTTTTTTATAACATCTATAGGATTTACTTCTTAAATAATAACCAAGGAAAATGCCTTCATTTGATTTGGACTCAAACTTACCCAAATTTTCTTCATCTCTCTTGATGTAGCACTTGTTCCCAAATATTTTGAGGTGTCTTACTGATGTTAGTCTTCCTCTCCATAGCTCATATAATTTATTCTTAGTCTTGCACCTGATCTAGACTCTGTTTATAATATATACAAAAACCTATGTAGCTTCTATCTAGTGCATATCCAATAGATTTTCTTGACATAGAATTGTTCTTGACATCTCCTCTACAATCTAGTTTATTCTTTCTGCAACTCAATTTTGTTGTGGAGTTCTAGGAGTAGAGAACTACCTCTAGATCCCTTCATAAAAAAATTCATACTTATCAGAAGTGAATTATCCACCTCTATCAGAACTCAAAACTTTGATTGTCCTTCTAGTTTCATTTTCTACTAATGTCTTAAATGCCTTAAAACTCTCAAATGCTTATGAATTTCATTTCAAAAATTTTATCCAATTCATCCTAGTGTAATCATCAATGAGCATCATGAAATACCTATCTCCTTATGGAGTTTTAGTCCTTATGGATCTGCATAGATCTGTATGAACTAGATCTAATGGTTTTGATGTGGAATACTCCTTAGCAAGATATTTGCTTCTTGTCTTCTTCCCTTCACGACATGGCTTGAAGCTAATTGATTGAGGCTTCTTTGACATATCCCATACCATCCCTCTTGAACTACTCTTTATAATATCATTAAAAATCATATGCACTAACCTTATGTGCCAAATATAGCTTTCATATTTCTATGCATTGAGGAAAATCTATCCATTCAGCTCATTGAGATGATAAATGTCATTGTCTATCTTGCTTCCTTCCACAATCAATTCACTAGTACTTGATTCCCTAAATTCACAACCTTCAACAATAAAATATAGCTTGAGCCTTTGCCACACATCTGATTGACACCTAACAAATTATGCTTTAAACACGTTCAACATACAAAACATCATGTGTCTTTGTTTTACCACCATCAAAACTTAAAGTACCCTTACTAGAGATTTTGGAAATTGAATTGTTTCCAAGGGTCATTGAACCACCTTCAATTTTTTTGAAATTCATGAACTTACTTTTATCTCTAGTCATTTGGCTAGAGAAACCATTGTCTGTGATCCACATATTATTCTCCTTTTGAGAATGTAGTGTAGTTTGAGCAATTATTGACTTTTCTAATTTCTTCTCTTCAAGAACCTTCTTCCAAACCTTTATACTTTCTGATCCTTTTCTTCCACTTTTTAGTAGAGGAGGAATCGCAAAATTTATTTTGGTATTTTATCCCTATCTTTCAGATCTTCTTCTTATGTTCTGCACTTGAATAAAGTCACCATTGTGTGTCATGCTTTCATCACTTTTCATGGTTCTTTCAGACATCAAACTTTTGGAGCTAATCACTTTTGTACTTGCCTTAGTAGTCTTCTCATGCTGTTATGTCACCTTCTTCTTCTCATCATCAAAACCTAATCCAGTTTTGACATGCAAATCTCTCTAACTTCCCAAAATCTAATCTAGGGTTTCAGTACTCTTACCGAACTCCATTTCTATCTATTGGTTTAATTTCTCAAGATCATTTCTTACTATCATAATTTATGCTTCTAGTTTCTCATAGTCTCAATCCTTTTTGCTTCTTCAGTTTGGGTTTTCAGTTCAATAGTCATCTTTTCTACTTTCTTCAAATCCTTATATTCCTTTTATTTAGCTCTTATTTCTTCTATGATTCTATTCTTTAGCCCTTTGATTTCTTTTCCATCACACATCAATTCCTCCATAAGATCTACCTCTTCTTCAATACTTCTTGAACCCATATCTGCATCTCCTTTGGCAATCTCAAAAATACATGAACACGACCTTTTATTTTTCTTCTCTGAATACATCTTCATCTTCTTCTTCAGTGGAATGTGATGCTATGTGCCACCATATGAACCTTAACCAGGTCCTATCCTAGCACCATATGTAATATTTGAATTGCACACGCTACTAGCCATTACTACACAAGTCTTGAACATGAACAGGTTGACTGATAGGAATAGAGAATCTTATGTCACTTCAAACTTCTTGCATGTTAAACATCACCTATAGAAACTTGAGAAACTAATAATAATAGTATATACATACTCTTATTCCAAAACACAGAGCAAAAGTTCATTTTTGAAATAAATTTTGACCATGATTACATATTGCTAGATAAATATCTCTACCCAAGAGATATTGATAGGGTTAGGGTTGGATGGAACACTCACTGCTCCATGCTCTGGATCTTTGTTGCAAGATCTCCTAGGTGTCTCTCCCACCTTGACCTTTAGGTCCTACCTTATGCATAGGTACCCCTAGTTCTACTGGCCAGCCCTACTATCATCTCACCCTCTATCTACCAAGTCTTCCTTGGTGCAATACTCCAACTCTTCCTTTAGCCTTCAATCTTCCCTAAAGACTTATTCCCTCCAATAACTCAATTTAACTTTGCAGGGGTGTTGATATGTTTCCAAAGGATTCTAATCATCTTCCTAGGGTTCTTGAAAATTCACCATACTCCATTAGTCATTCACTACCTCCAAACCCTAAATTAGGGTTTGTAGGCTACTAGCCCAAGAGCCCCAATTAGGCCTCCAACTCCGAGAAAAGAGGCTTTCATTTCCAAATTCTTCAAAGAGTAGTCAATATTTCTTTGAGGTTCCTGATACCTTTGCCCACCTATCAAATATTTTTGGTGCCTTAGGTCCCCACTATCCGTACAACTCCACAAACTGGAACTAACCAAGGATTTGGGCCCTTTTTAGGTCTTTTCACTGTATTTTGCAGACTGTCAAGAGTTTACTCACATCAAAAAAGTTGATGAGGCTTCCTCCTTCTTAGTATGCCTTGGCAAGGCATTCACTTTCCCTTTCCACACCGTGCTTTTCCTGGAGATTGCCACCCCTGCACGTTAAGTGCCTTTTTCTCCCTATCTCTCCTAGCCGGGCACTATCAAGCTCGCCTAGAAGTAGACTTTCTTCATGCCTCCTGAAATCCTAACTACTCCTAAACCTACTATAATTACAACCATGGAGTCTAGCCTCATTCCCCAAAATCTTGTACATCAGGTACAGTGGGAAAGACAACTAAAACCCCATTCTTGCTTGATTGCCAGTCAGATCAGCAACTCAAAAGGAAACAAAACAACTACCACACACACCTGCAAATTGAACACACACTCTAAATACTACCACAAAAGCTTAGAACATAAAAAATAATACAAAATAAAACAAACTATAGGGCCATGATCACTCCTGATCACACAAACTCAAAGAAAACAAAAATTTCACACATTCTTCTCACTGTCCACACTTAGCAATCATGAATTTTCACAATTACAAAAGCTTCCAATGCCTTCCAACCTTGTTCACAGGTCGAGGCATCCCCTATATAGGTCAATCAAGGTAGTTATGCCTCCCTTTGGTCAGACATTACATTTGTCTTTATGGCAAAGGTGCAAAATGGGCCATTTTGCCACTTTTGCCAATTTTCTAGAGAACTAGGAAAAGTGAGTTTCTTATCTCATAAACCTTTCCACTCCTGATCACTCCTGATCAAGAAATTTTATTAAGCCTCTAATTCTAACTCAATGGTCAACATGACCTTCTTGGCAAAACATTCAAACAAAAATGCATCCTAGACTTCTCCTTAAAGCGTAGTGTTTCCTAGGTGTTTCCTAGGTGCTCCTGCACCATTCTCCCCCTCTGCACAAGCTCTAAGGAATGTGAGGAGAGATTAGAGAGAAATCTATGCCCTTCTTCTTGCACTAGACTTCATCCACCCATGTGGCCTCAGATTCGGGTTTGTCCTTCCACTTGATGAGGTGCTCCATGTACACTCTCTTCCTTGTAGATTTCTGCACTCTTGAATCCAAGATGCTCTCTGCTTGTATTGTCTTGAATAGGTAAGGGTATGTTGCTTACATCTTTGAAGATCTCCTTACTAGTATGATCCAAGTTAGTGACTGATCCCTTGTATCTGATCAAATCAACAACATTGAAAACAGGTGAAATTCCCAAATCAGCATGTAACTCCACCTTGTATGCATTCTTCCCATACTTGGCTAATATATGGCATGGTCCTACTCTTTTCATCTATAATTTGGTTGATATACCCTTCTGAAACCTTGATTTTTTGAGGTGAACCATGACATGATCTCCTACTGCAAATTGCAAATCCTTCCTTGACATGTCTACCTTGTCTTTCAACTTTTGTGTAGCCTCAGTGACTGTCCTCTTTACCTGCTCTTGAATCTCTTTCATGGTTTGAGTGAAGTATTTTGCATGTCCACTCCTATTCTCCATAGCTCCTAGATCCCTAAGCTCACATATACCTCTTGGGTGCATTCCATACACAATCTCAAATGAACTCTTCCTTGTGTTCTAGTTGACACTATCATTATAGGCATACTCATCCTGTGATATTACCATATCCCAAGTTTGTCCATATTCTTTAGTTAGACACCTTAGTAGGTTACCTAGCACCCTATTAACCACCTTTGTTTGACCATCGGTCTGAGGATGGTAAGTTGATCCAAAAGACAAGTTGGTGCCTAATCTGCTCCATAGAGTCTTCCAAAAGTGACTCATGAATTTAACATCCCTGTCTGAAACAATACTTAAAGGCAATCCATGGATCCTTACAATATCCTTGAAGAAAAGGTGAGCTATATAGCTGGCATCATGAGTGGTTTTACAAGGAATAAAGTGACTCATTTTGCTGAATTTGTCCACCACTACATACACACTATCAAATCTAGTCTTGGTCTTAGGAAGTCCTACCACAAAATCCATGCTCACACACTCCCATGGTCTGTTAGGAATGGGTAAGGGTTGATATAGGCCAGCATTAATAGCTCCTCCCTTAGCTTTCATACACACAACACAATGCTCCAAATACCTCCTAACATCTCTTGACAACTTAGGCCAATAGTAGAATCTTTGCACTAGTTCTAATGTCTTATTGATGCCAAAATGTCCACTAAGACTACCATTGTGCTTTTCCTGAATGAGGTTTTCTCTCATTGAACCTTTTGGAACACATAGCTAATTCCCTTTAAACAACAATCCACTTTGCAAAGTATACTCTGAGTATTGGCTATGAAAATGATTCTCAAAGCTAGAACATACCTTGTAGGCCTCTGAGAAATATTCATCCTCCCCATAGAGATCTTTGAAGCTCTCTATTCCAATGCTCTTGATCTGTATCTCTTGGACTGTCAGCAATCTTCTACTCAATGCATCTGCTACCTTATTCATTTGTCCCTTCTTTTGCTTAATGGTGAAAGTAAAAGCTTGGATGTACTCCATCCACTTCAAGTGTACATTTCTCAACTTCTCCTGGGTGTTGATATAACTAAGTGCCTGGTTGTCTATAAAGACCACAAACTCCTTGGGCAGAAGGTAATGCCTCCACTTCCTAAGTGACTGAACCAAAGCATAAAGTTCTAGATCATAGGTAGAGTACTTCTTCTTGGCTTCATTGAGCTTTTCACTGAAGAAAGCTATGTGTCTGCCCTCTTGACTAAGCACTCCTCCTATTGCAACTCCACTAGCATCACACTCCATAGTAAACAATTTGTCAAAGCTTGGCAATAAGAGGATAGGTTGAGTTGCCACTTCTTGTTTCAGTTTCTCAAATCCTTTCTCAGCCTCTTGAGTCCACACAAACTTAGTTTTCAAACCACCCTTGATTGTCTCTAGAACTGGTGCACGTATACCACTAAAGTTTCTTATAAATTTCCTATAAAACTGAGCCAATCCGTGGAAACTTCTTTCCTCAGTCCCTGTGGTTGGTGTAGGCCAGTTTAGGATAGCTTCCACCTTGCTTGGATCCATTTTTAGTGATCCTTGAGACACTACAAAACCCAAATACATAATTTATTTTTTGAAAAACTCACACTTCTCTAGGTTGATGGCTAGCTTCTCCTCTTGTAATCTCCTAAGAACCAACTCCACATGCTTTAGGTTTTCTTCTGTTGTTTTGCTAAAGATGAGTATATCATCAAGATATACCACCAAAAATAACCTTGTAAAGTCTTTGAGCACTTCATTCATGAGCCTCATGAATGTACTAGGGGCATTAGAGAGGCCAAATGGCATAACTCTCCACTCATACAACCCATATGTTGTCTTGAATGTTGTTTTCCACTCATCTCCATCCTTGATTCTGATCTAATGGTATCCACTCTTGAGATCCAACTTGGTGAAGTATTGAGCTCCTCCAAGACAATCCATCAAGTCTTCAATTCTAGGAATAGGGAACCTATACCTGATTGTGATCCTATTTATTGCTCTAGAGTCAGTGCATAATCTCCATTTGCCTCCTTTCTTGGTTGCTAAGACCACTGGTACTGCACATGGGCTAATGCTCTTTCTAATCAAGCCTTGATCCAACAACTCTTGCACTTGTCTAGCTACCTCTAGATTCTAATCCGGTGTAAGCTTATAAGTTGCTTTGTTAGGTAATGATGCTCCAGGTATGAAGTCAACCTGATGACTAATGGCCCTTTTGGGAGGTAAAGTTGCAGGTGCACCATCACTCACTATGTCCTTATACTTCTCAAGTAAATTCTGGACTGCTCCGAGTATGACTATTTTTTTAGCCTTGCCTTCTTCTTTGGAATGCAACATGATCACATAACCTTCACCCCCTTGATGTAGGTTGTTAAGGAACTCTTTGCCACTACTTAGCAGAGCACTTGGTGTCTTTGATTTTCCCTCATCTTCTTCTGATAGTGACTACAACTTAAAGGTCTTCCCATCCTTTTTAAAAGATATAGTATTCTCCTTCCCATCATACATGGCACTTCTGTCATACTACCATGGTCTACCCAATAGTAGATGGCATGCATCCATGGGTAATACATCAAAAACTATCTTATCCTTGTACCCTCCAATAGAAAAATCCACCGTTACTTGTTCATTGACAAGAACACTCTACCCTTTGTTTAACCATGTCACTTTGTAGGGGTTGGTGTCGGGTACCTTCTCCAATTTAAGCTTCTTTACTACCTCTTTTGTATAATATTATCTGTTGAACCTTAATCTACAATGACCTTGCATACTTTTCCAAGTATCTTGCATCTCACTCTAAATAGAGCTCTTCTTTGTTTTGGTTCTTCCTTAACCGGTTGTCTGATCAAAACTCTCCTAAACATTAGATTCTCTCCCATTTCAAATTCAATATGACTGATCTCATGTGATTTAGTGTGCATGGTGTCCTCTTGCACATATGCCACCCTTTTCTCAGCATTTGATGATGATGCTTTCTCCGAGCACCTATAATCCGGATGCCCTACTTGACCACAATGGTAACATTTCATGGTAGCAAAATATGAATTGCTCCTGCCTGCTCCTCTTCTTCTATTGGATCCTCCTTGAGAACCTCTTCCTCTTCCATAACCTCCTCTAGAAGGTGTTTCACCTCCATGCTCTGTGAGTTTAGATTCACCTTGGTTTATTTGTTCATTTCCTCTACCTTGGTAGCCACCTCTATGTCCTCTTTGATCTCTTTGATCTCTGCCTTTGCCTCTACTCTTAGAAGCCTGATCATGTTTCCTCTTGCTTCTTTCCTCAATCCTGATATCTAATTGATAGCATTGATGTACTGTCTTAGGACTTATAAGAGTCATCTCTTCTTGGATGTTCCACTTCAAACCGTTCAGATACCTAGCTACTTTGAGAATTTCATCTTCTGAGACATTGGACCTCATACAAAGTTTTTGAAACTCCTCAGTGTAAGTGTTCACATCTTGGTCTCTTTGCCTCAAGCTTTGCCTCTTCTTGTGTAATTGAATCTCATAATCATTTGGTATGTATGCTTCTTTCACTTTTGCCACCATACCTTTCCAAGTTGAAATAGGCCTCTTGCCTTCCTTTTCCCTCTTTGTCTGAATGAATTTCCACCATGTCAAGGTAGATCCTCTCAATCTAGACTTGGCCACCTTCACCTTCTATACTTCAGTGACTCCATCACATTCAAAATGGTTCTCCATGCCTTCTATCCAATCTAGGACTAGGTCAGCCTCCAACTTCCCACTAAATAGTGGTATACCTTCAAGTGCCTTCCCACTCAAAGCTTTCAATGCCTCTAAGAAAGGATCCTCTTGCAGAATAGGGTTAGGTTCAGGGGTCTTTTCTTCCTCTACAACCTCTTCATTCTTTGGTTCCCTGTCCTCCAATCTATCACTAGCCTCATCAGCCTTGATTTGCACATTGTTCAATGCTAGCTCTAGTTGAGCTAGTCTTTCTCTCAACCTCCTATTATCGTCCTCCTGCTCTTCAAATTTCTTTGACAACTCAATTTTTGTCACCATGGTTGTGGAACCACTACATTCAAGGTCTGACACATAAGTTTCTTCCCCAAATATTTAACTTGCTCTGATACCAATCTGATAGGGTTAGGGTTGGATGGAACACTCACTGCTCCATGCTCTGGATCTTTGTTGAAAGATCTCCTAGGTGTCTCTCCCACCTTGACCTTTAGGTCCTACCTTATGCATAGGTACCCCTAGTTCTCCTGGCCAACCCTACTATCATCTCACCCTCTATCTACCAAGTCTTCCTTGGTGAAATACTCCTACTCTTCCTTTAGCCTTCAATCTTCCCTAAAGACTAATTCCCTCCAGTAACTCAATTTAAATTTTCATGGGTGTTGATATGTTTCCAAAGGCTTCTAATCATCTTCCTAGGGTTATTGACAATCCACCATACTCCATTAGTCATTCGCTACCTCCAAACCCTCAATTAGGGTTTTTAGGCTACTAGCCCAAGAGCCCCAATTAGGCCTCCAACTCTGAGAAAAGAGGCTTTCATTTCCAAATTCTCCAAAGAGTATTCAATATTTCTTTGAGGTTCCTGATACCTTTTCCCACCTCTCAAATATTTTTGGTGCCTTAGGTCCCCATTGTCCGTACAACTCCACAAACTAGAACTAACCAAGGATTTGGGCCCTTTTTAGGTCTTTTCACTATATTTTGCAGACTGTCAAGAGTTTACTCACATTAAACAAGTTGATGAGGCTTCCTCCTTCTTAGTATTCCTTGGAAAGGAATTCACCTACCCTTTCCACACCATGCTTTTCCTGGAGATTGCCACCCCTGCATGTTAAGTGCATTTTTCTCCCTGTCTCTCCTAGCCGGGCACTGTCAAGCTCACCTAGAAGTAAACTTTCTTCATGCCTCCTGAAATCCTAACTACTCCTAAACCTACTATAATTATAACCATGGAGTCTAGCCTCATTCCCCAAAAGCCTGTACACCAGGTACAGTGGGAAAGACAACTAAAACCCCATTCTTGCTCGGTTGCTAGTCAGATCAGCAACTCAAAAGGAAACAAAACAACTACCACACACACCTGCAAATTGAACACACACTCTAAATACTACCACACAAGCTTAGAACATAACAAATACTACAAACTACAACAAAATACAGGGCCATGATCGCTCCTGATCACATAAACTCAAAGAAAACACAGAATTTCACACATTCTTCTCTGTCCACACTTAGCAGCCATAAATTTTCAAAATTACAAAAGCTTCCAATGCCTTCCAACCTTTCTCACAGGTCGAGGCATCCCCTATATAGGTCAATCAAGGTATTTATGCCTCCCTTTGGTTGAACAATACATTTTTCTTTATGGCAAAGGTGCAAAATGGGCCATTTTGCCACTTTTGCCAATTTTCTAAAGAACTAGGAAAAGTGAGTTTCTAATCTCATAAAACTTTCCACTCCTGATCACTCCTGATCAAGAAATGTTATTAAGCCTCTAATTCTAACTCAATGGTCAACATGACCTTCTTGGCAAAACATTCAAACAAAAAATGCATCCTAGACTTCTCCCTAAAGCCTAGTGTTTCCTAGGTGTTTCCTAGGTGCTCCTACACCAGATATCCTTGAACAAAAACATATTGGGTGATCCCACAATATTGGTTTACAATTTTTGGGCAAATTGGACACTAAACTGAGTTTTTAAACTAGATCTTCACTTTCAGGCTCCTATAGCGGCTAAACCGTGAGGAATTTGGAGATGATGCAAACTAGTGATTCGTGGCTTTTTGTCTATATATTCTAAATATATATTTTTCAAAAAAATTGGAATCAGATTGATGCTCACCATATACAACATAACATTTTGTGTATGAAGGATAAAATTCTAATTTTTTCAAATTTAGATTTGTAACTACGATATCTAGCACTTTCATTTGGTTTCATAGTGTTCTATTAAATATTTTTTCCTTAATCAAGTTTCAAAGTCAAACCAATTACAATTCAAACATAGGTGGACTATATACAACATACATTTTATGTATGTATCGAAAATCAAAAAAAAAAAAAATGGATCAAGGACATCAATACCCAGCCCGAACATATTTTCAATTTTTTTTTTATGATAATCTGCTATTTTTCCACATGTGTACAACAAAGAGCTTGATTTTTGGTGAAAAACCTATGTTTAATAAAACTAAAAAAAAAATACATAATAAAACCAAAACATATTAAAATTATATTCTTTGGATAGCTCGTTCTGAGGACTACCATCATCCAGTTGGGTTTGTGAGGTCTCCTCCATTTTCTTCCTCAACCTGAGCTTCGAAGTGTAAAATTCTGGACATTTTTACCACCTGAGGGGGAGGAGCAAAATGGGGGGTTCAAGCAAACCCCTAGGGGTTCGCTCGAACTAGGGTTCATTCGAACTCCTTTTCCAAAAGGGTTTCTTTTTTTTTTTTTGCGGGAATGGTGGGAAGTTATATGAATGGGTTCACTCGAATCCTAGTTCATTCGAACCCTCTTTTGGTTCATTCAAACCTATTAGTTCGTTCGAACCTCGAAAATGAATTTTTTTGGCATGGGGTCATTTTTTTCAACTTTTCCTTACTCATTCCAATTATAAACCACTTTTGTGGGTTCACCCTACTGATATAGACTTTTTGACCACCACAGACATAGAGAATAGATGCAAGCATACAACAACAACTGATAATATATTTCTTTATTTTGTATTTTGATAGTAAAATTGCCAACATTGAACAGACTAAACTTTTGGCATATAGTACTTTAAGTCAAGGGGAATATAATGATAATTCAAAGTACTCCTACAATATCTTTCATCTTTGACAACCTTCTGACTACAAACACTATCATTACTGATAACCTTTGACATCAATGATAACCTATGTTCAACATAAATCTTATATCTTATAATATTATAAGTAATATAAATTTATTATAATATATAATATTAGATATTATTATCATATATAATATATAAATCATATATAATAATATATAATTTATTTATATATTATAATAGTATGTATTATACATTAATAATATATAATATATAATATATAAATCATATATAATAATAATAATATATATTATATATATAATAATATATATTATATATATAATAATAATGTTATGTTATATATAATAATAATAATATATTATATAAATTATAATATGCATGTAATTAAATTTTTAATAAATAATATATTATGCTATATAATATGTATTGTAATAAAATAATAATATATAATAAATAATGATAATAATTTATATTATATCATATATATTATATAATATGTATATGATATATAATAATATATATAGAATTCTATATCATATATAAATTATATATAAGAAAATGAGAACAAAATGGGTGTGTTTTATTTTGGTGTTTCACATAGCAAAATACACTTTTTATTCAACCCAAGTAAAACTTAGAAGATCCATTTTGTGATTTTGGCTAATTGAAAATGCGTTTTTTCTTATCGTCATTGTTTGGCCCATCATGATCCCACACTCACTCTATGAAGTGAAATCGAATTTCATAATTATATTATGCACCTAATATGATAAATCTAGATGAAATAAAAAGGGAACACTAAGATATTATTGAATTTTCCTTATCCCACATCAAAAGAACTTGTCCCACAAAAATCTACAAGAGAATAATCACCTTTCAAAATCTACGACATAAAACATGATCCCAACAATGATAATTCATATCTAGAAAAGGAGGAAACAACAATAATGTCTTATATTTTCCTCTATCTAATTTGGAAGCACAAATAGAGCTCTAAGATGGATAATCATGAACATTGGTATTATTATTCTGAAGAACATTAGTTAACTAGTCAATTTATTTCTTCATATATTTTTGTACATTGTGCCTTGCTTTCTTATAATGTATTCATTTAACCTTCCATTTTTCATGATTCCATTTTTGAAAATGAGGTGTGAGAATTTATTTGTGGACTAGAAGAGGATTGTGATTTGTTCTTCATAATAGAGTCCAATGACAGTCTTTTTTTTGTTTTCTAAATTACAAGAAGCCTTCCAAACCTTAGTGAATTGGTTTACAACTAGTACATGATATTTTTAAGACTTGAGTATGCCCATCTGAATTAGTTCTTCATGTTTCCTAATGAAACTTTCAACAAAAGAGCCAAAGCAATGGATAGTGAATTGAGTTTCCAAGGAATCTAAATAGTAGCAAGAAATATAGAAACAAAGATAAAAATAACTAGGTGAACATGCAAGTTATTGATAGGTTAAATAATATAAATGGAAAGGAAATCTAGTACATGGAAACATAAATGGATTAAAATTTAGATTTGTGAAAAAATGCTAACATTTTTTTGCTCAACTTTGAATTTTTTCGAAAAATGATTTATGATTAATTTGGATGTGGGAGCCAAAATTTTCAAATACTTATAACTAAAATGCCTTGGGATTTCATTATTTTGACCAAATTAGGTTCGATGGGAAATCATTTTTTTTTTCTTTTTTGAAAATTCACATTAAAAAATAATAAATTATTATTTATTTATTAAACACTTTCACAAAATGTCTACTATATATATCATTTACTTATATACAAGATTTGATTAAGAAATGTTATTTCTTACTCAAATCTAAGTTGAATTGAATGATACCTTTTATTTTTTCAAAAATTTTAAATAATGCCTCCTTGAAATATTTGATTTGTACTAAGTTAATTTGAAATTATTAAAAAAAAGGTATTTCATTAACTAAATTGAATTCTCTACAAATTATATTCCTACATTTTAAATAAATAAATAAGTCTTTAAAATTGTTACATGAAGTTACTTAAGTCTATTTTTTAACATTTTCATTTCCACTTAAGGGTGTTGTTTTGTCCATTATGATCTTGCACTCACCCAATCAAGACCAAGTTTAGACAACCTAAGAATTTATTGTGTACTTTTTTTCATTATTATAGTCCTTAAGTTGAAACTTTAGTGATTTAAATTATGTAAAGAAGTTTTGAATATTGTAAAAATTGCTTATATTAAGGCTAATTGGGTCATTTCCAATTTGATGGCCCATTATTTTTATATTTTATCAAACAAATCATTTTGCTAGTCCCAAATCTGATTGGGTGTATATTCACTTTCAAGAAGAAGAAAAAATGTTGATATATAGCTAGACACAAGAATTGGTATGCTCCATCACATTTGTTAAACTATTTAACCTTATTTAGAATTAAGGCTAGTTAGTTTCCAATTCATTGAGTCATTCTAAACAATCCCTTAGCCCACAATAGCATAGTAACTATACTTTCACAATTAAAGTAGTTATATAGTGTGAGTATAGGGATAGTGTTGTTGATCTATCTCAACAACACAAAGCTCATAAAGATGAACGATGAAAATATAAAAAAAGAAAATAGTACCCACCAAAGTCATTCAATAAGAAGAACCCCCAAATGAAGATAGTGGCGACACTTTATACTTAGTGTGATTGCAATGATCTATTTGTTTGTTTATATGATCTTACATTGATTTCATCAAATTTAAAGAAAATGTCATATATATGATATTTTGATTTTACACAAAATTCGATGCAAAATTTAGAAAAACACCAAATCTAAACTACATATCAAAAGATATGTTTTGTTGAAACTTTATTTCTCCTATTGAATGGAGAGAATTTTTTTTAAATATTTTCAAAATAACAGTTGGATGGCATCGACATAACTCTTACATATGTAGAAAGCACTAAAACAATAATTATATGACAAATGAATAAACCTTAGAATAACAAATATAATACATATACAAATACAAACCATAAATATTACTTACATAATACTACTAACTATATACAACAATCACATGATACCCTTGGATGCCATGATATACTAGTGAAATATGAGTAGTAATATACTCTTAAGTATGTACTAAATGCACATATACAAAGCAAGGAAGGTGAAAGGTTGGGATCCTGTGTAAACGTCTTATTAGAGCAATGTTTTAATAAGTTCTTTCTAATAGGGAATTTTCAATTTTAAAATGTCTGCCTTTGACTTCAAATTCTATAAAAAAAAATATCAAGCATTCCATAAAGTACCCTCATGCATCTTTCTCAAGAACATTATTTTATGGACACTTCCTCCAAATACCCACCCCTTCAAGCCCTTGAGGAGGCACCTCTACAATCACAATTATGTATATTTTTATGGTTTCTATGATATCATGAAAGGAAAGAAAAGGACCTTTACATGTCTCCTGCACCCAAAACAAACCAAAGGTCCCCTCCACTCGATCATAAACCACATTACCCACCATTGCATTTCCTCCACACAAAAATTTGAAAAAATGAAGTTGTACAAATATTTCATTTTCCCAAACAAATAAAATCTACGTCTCCACCATTAGTAAGTCAAGAATGATGTGGGCCTGGTCTTGTAATGAAGCTAATGGAAAAATTCAAATGATGTGTGTTGCCTTTCGCTGTTTTCACACAAATTTGGGTGCCTCTTTTGTGAGGACAAAAGGGTGTCGGAAGAAGTCCATTCCATTAAGGACATGGCAGCATACAAGACACGTGAAATAAATTTGTCCTGCTCAATCATTAGGATATCTAATCTATATACTGCAATATGGATAGACCAACTAACTAAATTGTATTTCACTAAAGTGGTGTTTAGAAAATATTCCATTTCAAATTTGTGGGTTTTTGAGGACTTCAAAATTTTAAAGGTGTTAGTGTATAAATTGAATTTTATTTTTTTGGGTGTTCCGAATCTATGTATTCAATAAGATTTTATTTTTATGGGTGTTTTGAATCTATGCATTCAATTTTTGATGGGTTATTTTTGTGTAATTAAATTTTATCAATCAATCAATAGTTAGTTATTTGTCATGTTTGGTTTAATTTAACAAAGTTTTGTTAGACGATGGAAACATTTTATAATGTCATTTTTTGTAATAGTGATTTTAGGTGTGTAAATTGACTTTATATTTTTTTAGTTGTGAGGATCTATGCATTCTCCAAGATTTTATTTTCAGACAATTGTTTTTAAGTTATTCGATTTTATCAATAGATCAATATTTATTTGACAAGGTAATTTTAAAAAAAATATATATGTTATGTATTATAGGTAGATGATTTATATGCCAGAATTAAATAATATCAAATATTTTAATATTTTAATTTACTTATTGTTAAATTTTTGTCAAGAGTTCCATTACATTTATTTGATGGATTTTCTTTGATTTCAACAAAAAAATGTATTCGATTAACAATTCAAGAAATTTAAGAGAAAAAAAATATCACAACATTTATTTATAAAAATTTGAGTCTTAATCACTCTAATTTATTAGAAATGATTTTCCCCTTATACTTGACCTCATTTTAAAATCTTGATTTACAACATATTTATTAATAGGAAATTTAGAAGTAAATTATTGAGAAGAAAATTTAGTCTTTAAATTTTAAAAGAAAGTATTACATAGAAGAAATTACCCTTCGCTTTAAACATTGAATTCAAGTTTTAAAAATTCTGACTTAAAATATTATACTTCTATATAATGAATTCATCAAAAAAATTATAATAATTTCAAGAAATTATTTTTAAAACATATTATATTTATAAGTTACTTTTCAATTATAAATAATAATAATATGTGATTAATTTAAATACAACTGAACTATTTATTTCCCTTTGATTGCATACTCTAACAGATTTATAATCTCCTCTCCTCTTGCGATGGTTGTCTCCTTTGCTCCTACATAAGCAAATCTAGATATGCTTGGTCTACTCACATGCCCTTTCTTCACTCCATCCTAATTATAATGGGATATCATATAATTATATCTTTTAAATGCATATATTTATTTGGATATTATTATTTATTTATAGTAAACATGGGTGAATTATTTACTCATACAAATAGGGAAAATGTGAGATTATAGTCAAACCATAGGCCTTAATAGGTCTAACTAGGAAATTATATTAAACATAATTTGATTATTATTAAAAATATTTTAGAGTATCTTAGTCCATTTGGTCATAAGACTTTAGTTGTTATTTCCTAGATGAGATTGTGTTTCAGATGATATTTCATTAACTACTGTATAATAAAATATGTCAAAATTATTTATTAAAAATTATTTATTTTCACATTATATACTTAGTTCTAGTGTGAGGGGATATCAAGTCACTAGCTATCTGTGTCCTCATTTTGCATACTTTATATACCATAGATTCATAGCTACCCATGGTCTTTATCTAAACAAATGACTAAATTTAATTATATTTTACACAACAATTACATTCTAAGGTTTACTTAGGTCTCAACTTTAATTATTTAGATTTATCTCCATATGTGGGGTATGGGCATGAAAAGGTATTTGATATAGAAATATACCATTATCTAGATTGAAAGATTCCTTAGTATATATAATTTGTTGGTGGGAAGATGTATTCATTGCTTACTTGAGGCCTTAGCTTTGTTGTTGACCATGTAGTTATAACTTGTCAAATGGAAGAAATTAATTGCCCTATTGATTTTGTTTCCCAAGCATGAATCATCTCTTCAAATCAAGTCTAGGTCAATATTTATTGAGGAAAATATGTAGGTCATCTACAACATGGAGTTGCTTCATCATCATGGCTAGATCCATGCCATTTGTTTCCTCCCATGACTAAAGGATCTTGACCATATTGTAAATGATGATCAAATATATGAGTCTATGTGATTTCTTAAAAAGGACCTAATGAGCACATATTAGGTGATATCATTTTACTTATGTGTCCCTCTATCATATATTAGTTCATTTATCAGTTGTTTCCTCATAAATTTAGATAATCAACTACCCTCCCATCCTATAGATGTATAGATTTGACATATATCATTTGGTTATTAGTAATCATAAGGATCAACACCATATAATAATCATTTTTTTATTCTTATCATTAGATAGGTGTGACACTAGAGTAGTCATAGGGTGTAGGACCATATACAAATATTTTTTCCAAGTGTTCAGCCATTAGATCAATCACAAGGTATAGGATCATCTAGTAGTCATGCTATTGCTCCTTGACATTCAATAAACATCACATTTAAGTATCTTGAATATGTCATAAATATTAAAAACAAAGTAGATTTATTTAGGTTTGATGCCCTATCACATTCATATTCCTTTGTGAGAATTTTTATTATAGTTGTCTGATAAGAGATCATCCATGGAAAGGTATGTGCATAAAAATGGGGTACCAAAAGGATGTCTTAAGTGACCATTTTTTTCTAAAATCAAGAATAACTGAACTTAGATGAGAAATTGAAGATAGTTACACTCAAAATTTGTAGATGCAACAAGAACAAGAGTTGTAGTGCTTTAAATTTTATTTATAAACTACTATTTTCTTTTAAATGATAGATATAAAGGGGTTCAAATATGGGAGCACACAAATTTCTCTTATTTTTGTCAAAAAATTACAACATAGCATCTAGTGTGCTCCCCTAAAATGTTAAAAAAAATTAGTATTTCAAGAATCACTTTAGTGAAAATTTAGCTAACACCATGTAGTTTATGCCTAATTTTTCTACTAATTTTTTGAATGAATATATGATTTTTACTATGATGTGGGAAAAGTGATCATAGATCTAACTAGGATTAGCTATTTTTCACCTCCAAAACATTAGAATCAGATTAGCAAGGGAATTAGATTGACTTGTGACCTTCAAGGTGAGCCAATTAACCTTGGATTTAAATTGTTTTTAGGGGGTTTGAAATGGATTTGAAATGAAAACATAATGATGTAGCTAAGTAACTAAGAAAATGCATTTTTCTAATGCAAATATAGAGAAACTAGAAATTGAAAGTCAAATTATGAGTCCAAATTTGGGAAGGGTAAAGTACTATGCACTTTTGGTTCAAATATGAGCTTGATTTTTGAGGACTATGTCACCTAGGGAGACTATGTCATTGTTGACCAATTTTAGATCTATTTTTAGAGTCCTCTAGAGCTAGATTGAAGCCTTCTTTTCCTAGGTGTTGCACTATCAGATCTTCATTGGGTGTTGAGATAACTGAGTTTTTGTATGTCATCAAGGTGTAGGGTTTGAATGCAACAATGAATAATTGACCTTAAAATTTCTCCCAATATTCTTTAGATCTAAAACCTACACATTCAAAGAGAGGGAAAAGATTGTGCCATATAGGGGCTTGCCTCAGTCAAATCTTGTATTGGTGTTTCCGCCTCCATAATGGAAATGTCAATGAAAGGGACCTTATCATTTTGAGGAATAGAGGCTAAATGATGATTGAATGATGAATCAAAAATGTAAAACAACTCATCACTCAAAAATGGCTTCCTTGAAGGACTAAAGTCATGCACATCTCATCAAGGCTTGATTGTTGTTTGATTGATTTGCTTGAAGACCTACAAGGGTTAGTCCTCACAAACAAAATGATAACATAAATATGAAAAAAATCACATAAAACTTGACATGATGATTCAATGTTGAAATTTTGGAATAAATATTCTCTTGACTTGATAATAATTTCTTGATAATGCTCTTGATCAAAAAAATTCCACTTTGTTTGCAAATGGTGAAATGACTAGGTATTTATACACAATAATTTTAATTTCCCAAAAATTAAATCCTTATAGCCAACATTTGAAACTTGAAATTCAAATAATAGAATTCCAACTCTTACATATTAAATTTTGGAGGAAAAATAGGGGGAACAAGTCGCCCAGGGTGATTTACTCCTAACCCTATTTTGTGGGATGTAAGGTGTCAGGAGAAAAATATTAAATGATTATTTTGGTTTTTCAAATGGGTTTTATTGATAAATTCCCAAATGGGCCATGGAATGCATAATTTAGGACATTATATGTACAATTAGGTCCATGCACTTAATGGGGAGAAAAACATAGTGTGAAAATGTCAAGGCTGACAATTTATGGTACACTATATTGAGCCCCCTCTTTAGTGAGAGTATGAACTTACACTCAGACTCACACTAAAGTTGAAAATATGTCTAGAGGGGTTTGATTGTCTAAATGTTGAAGAGATAGGATGACAATGAATCTACAGGGAGTGCACAAGCCTCCAAGATTCAAGATACTATGGCAAGACAACATAAAGGCAAAGGAACACACATGTGAAGCGATATACAACATGAAAAACATGAAGCATACACAATGAAGACACATAAGATAATATGATGTGAAAAAAACATGAAAATTTAACACAAACAAAATGAAAACATATAATATACAACTAATCACAAAAAAAAATGCATGGTTAGTACTAAAAGGGATTTGAGGATCAGTAAGGCAAAGAAACCTCAGTCTTAAATTTTTCTCAAATACCAAATTCCATCCATTGAATGCACTATCTAAAATGATGCTCTCACAAGGATGCAAGATAACTCATGAGCCACATGGATCTACTAGATAGCAATTTTTGTTATGCTAGGTGGCCACATAATGAATGGTGCTCAATTTCATGACTCGCCAAGCTACATTATGCCAAATCCATGGACTATCTTGCCAAATTTGAATGTCCAAGGGGACACAAAACTCACCTAAGGGGGTGCATAAATTCTAATGTCCAATGGGATGAATGCCAAAATTTCAAGGGGATGAACAAGATTCACCTAAGAAGGTGCATAAATTTCCAAGGGGACGAATTGATAACCATGCCTCAAGGTGCATTACAAACAACACCACCACCAAAGGGGCTATGTCAATAAGTCAAATATCACAAGATGAAATGGATAGGGGTAATATAAGCCCCCCCTTAAAATGTCAACATACTTTCTATGCTGGTTTTTTAAGGAGAAAATGGTGTACCTCTTTGAAATTAGTTATTCTTGCCCCCTAGGTGTAGAGAC
Source organism: Sequoiadendron giganteum (assembly GCA_007115665.2). Classification (NCBI taxonomy): domain Eukaryota; kingdom Viridiplantae; phylum Streptophyta; class Pinopsida; order Cupressales; family Cupressaceae; genus Sequoiadendron; species Sequoiadendron giganteum. Next base: position 231,327,590 of record CM021102.1, on the reverse strand, counting down.
AAGGAAAACCATACATGAGAATATTGTGTTGCTTCCATGAAAATTATGGTTGCACCTAGGATTGTACCTCCATAAATAGAAATGAGAAAACACTTAAAGCTACAAATGACACATAGTGAGGAGCCACACCATAGAATAAAGATCATTATTGTTTAGAGTGATTAGGTGCATCAACACATGGAAGATCACCACAATCACAAAGTTGAATTTTACTACTCAAGTCCTGACATTCATTTGTAGAATGACCATGCACTCGATTATATACACAAAATGAGATATTAAATTTCTTTCATGTTTTTGGAGGAAGATTAATCAAGAGGTCTTTGAGAATCCTCAACAAGATATTCTTTTGTTTACTAGTGGGAGAAAATTATTTCTCTTGTGAAGAATTTTTTTCTCGGGAGCAACACCATAGAATAAATATCATTATTGTTTAGAGTGATTAGGTGCATCAACACATGGAATATCACCACAATCACAAAGTTGTTGAATTTTACTACTCAAGGCCTAGCATTCATTTGTAGAATGACCATGCACTCGATTATATACACACAATGAGATATTAAATTTCTTTCATGTTTTTGGAGTAAGAGTAATCAAGAGGTATTTGAGAAGCCTCAACAAGATATTCTTGTGTTTACTAGTGGGATAAATTTATTTCTCTTGTGAAGAATTTTTTTCTCGCTTACCACAAGATGTCATACTTACAGTAGATGATAAAGAATTAGATGAATATGGTGGTGAAGGTTGGAAACCTAGACCCTTATTGGAAAAGTATGGTATAGAATTCACTTGATCTCTATCTTTTTGTTCCATGTTTTCATTATATTTATTTTTAGAAATAATTTTGTATCCAAGCCCATAACATTATTCCAACTCAGATAAAGAGATTGTATCTACATGCTCCTGAGAATAAGTGGATCTTTCCCAAGCACACAAATCCTTTTTAAGATTTTTAAAGTTAGGAATCTTACCCTCATGAGGGATAGAAGTTAAAGAGCCCCCATCACCATCAGGGGATGATTTTTTTGAATCTATTGATGTAGAACCAAATTGAGAAAATGAAACATAAGACTCTTTAGGTTTAGATTGTGAGATTTTGTATTGAGGGTGTAAAATCTAATGAAACCCAATCATCACCAAAACATGTGTTTGAAGATAAAGCAATACCATGATCACCATTTGTCTTTTTCATAGGAGGATTTTGAATGATGAAATTAACATAAAGTAAATGTTTATTTGATGATCTCATGATTTTTGAAGGACAATAACCAAGAATCTTATAGTTTCTTGCATGTTCAACTCTATAGGGACACAAATACCTTGTTCTTTTACACCACATCCCTTTCCATTATAAACAAATTGTTTCAAGAGTTGATAAACTCTTTCATAAATTTCTTCCATTTCTTTTGCATAAGGTAGTTTTTCATAATAATTTTCATCCTATGCGGATGTGTAATTTGTATCTTCCTCATTGTTAGAAGTTGTCAAATCATATGCTTTTGTTGGCTTGTTACTAGGTTGTGTTGATGTTATCACAACTTCTTTCTCTTTTTCTAATTTTGATGGTGAAATATTATATTCCTCCATGACAGTAGGTGTGAAATATAAAAATCCCCAATCATCCTCTAATAGCTTTGTCATAAATTAAATGCACTCATCTATATTTTCAATTTGTAAAGGTTCCACTTTTGAGGCTAGAATCAACGTGCTAAAGGGTCTCTTAGTTCCTATTTTAGTTTGCAAATAGTTGTCATATTTAGGATCAACCTTTATCATGTAAACCTTATTGTTATATGTTTATTTCATTGAAAGATGAATCATCAAAGGAAATACTTTCATCTCATGAATCCATGGTATACCTAAGAGAAGAGCATATGAAAGGCTATCAAGCATGACATGGATAGGAGTTGGTAGCCCAACAAGACAAAATTTAAGAGTTAATGTTATCACACCAAGCAGTCGTCACCCCACATTATCAAAACCATAGACAAACAAGGCATCAGGTTGGATTAAATTTTTAACTACTCCAAGTCTATCTAAGAGATGAACACTACAAACATTAATCCATGAACCATTATCAATAAGGGTACACCTAATCCCAATCTTATTAATAGCAACCATTATCATAAAGGCATCATTTTGTTTTTGTATCTCAAGTGAGGGTAATTCATGTTGAGGGAATGTAATATCCAAATTTGTCACTTGCATACAATCAAACAAGTTTGCTACATTATTTAGTTTAACATATTTTGGGACATCAATCTTCTATAGAGCCTCTTGGAGCATCCTGCAGTATGTAGGTGATGTTTGAATCAAATCCCAAAGGGAGATCTTGGCTGGAGTATTACAAAGTTTCTCAACAAGATCATATTATTTACCACTATGCTAAGGAATACTAGGTGGGGTGGAATATATGGTAGAGGTAATGGGATGGTTGTTGGTTTTTTTTTTATTGCTTATTATTTCTACTGTTATATGTGTGAGAAACTGTGTGATAACTTGGTTTCTGTGACACATAATTACTAGTGGGTTTTTTTGCAAAATTTAAGATATGGCCATGATGTTAGGAGGTCCTATGATTAGAGGTGACTTATGAGGTCCAATAATTAGAGGAATTTTAGTAGGTCCAATAATTAAAGGAGTCTTAAGAGGTTCAATAATTAAAGGAGATCTAATAGCCAATTTTTTATTCATAACCTTAACTAAGTTAATCACTTGTTGATGTTCTTTTATCGATGGGGGATCTAATGTCACCTTATCACCTTCATCTATGCAATCTATCTTACTATATTTTGAAATAAATGTATCAATGACTTCATATTCTTGTGTCAAAATATATTTCTAAGTGGGAGAGATAATGGGAGAGAAAAAAACAAGATTCCTATGATGCTCAATGATTGTACTCATAAGTAGAAATATTATAATTATACTATCCATATGTTACAATATTATCGAAACCACATCTTTGAAAAGGAAACATGTTGCTACTTTCCCTATGGATAAAATGATCAAAATTAGATAGGTCTAAAAATGAAATTGAAAAATAGAAACCAAATCTAAATAGAGGACACACAAATAGATTTGCACAAAAAAATTAGCTCAAAATGATTGGAAAAGGGAACCCAAGGTGATTATGTCTTGTACAATTTTTTGTAAATTTCAAAATTTGAGAATGGTGTACAGTGTCTGAGGGTCCTATGTCTTGGTGTTTCAAGTTTAAAATTCAATAGATTGTTAGAAATGCACCAAAACCTAATGAATCACATACATACATGAAAATCTAGATTTTTTTAGGATAATTGAATTTGTTCAAATGATAATTTATAGAAATTAAATGCTATAATTGACTGATTTTTCCAAAAAATATAGAAATTAATCTAAATTGGATCGAAAAGCACAAAATTGTATCTTTGTTGGTTACAATGAGAATTTAAAATATTATAAGCTTTGGAATCCTCTAACCTTTAAAATAATCTTGTATGAAGATTTGGTTTTGGGGGAATTTAGAGCTTACTTAGAGGAATAGAAACCAAAGGATAAAGATAAGACAAATATAGTGCACTTTGAGACAAAGACTGAGAAGTGAGAAGATGCACATGTGGAAGAATAATCAGATGGATCCAAGGATGGATAAAAAGAAGAGGGTTTATATAGTTCAAAGGATGTGTAGGATGGGCACACAAAATAAGAAGTAGAGCCCATTACTCCTACCTTGAGGAGGTCCATAAGCAGCATAATCTAGTTGACAACTATAGTCCATCAAATTTCCATTGTGTATTTTCTTTGTTGAGTACTAATGATGAACCTAGATATTTTAGGGAGTCTCTCTCTTTGAAGGAAAGTGAGTCTTGGTTGCAAGCCATGCAAGAGGAAATGATGGATTTGTGAAGTTGTGACACCTAGGATATTGTTATTTTTCCCAAAGGAAGGAAGTCTATTGTTGCAAGTCGGTATTTAAAAAAAATGGTGCAGATGGTTGGTTAGAATGGTACAAGGTCATATTAGTGGCTAAGGGATACTCCCAAAGAGAGGGAGCTGATTTTGGTGAAATTTTATCTCATATTGCTAAATTAACTTCTATTAGATTCCTATTATCTATTGATGTTTCTTTTAATATCAATATAGATAAATTGGATGTTTAAACTACTTTCTTGCATGTGGATCTTGAGGAAATTTATATGTGATAACTTAATGGTTTTGTTGTGAAAGGAAAAGAAGAATTGGTTTGCAAGTTGAAGAGGTCTTTGTATGATTTGAACTAGTCACCCTATAATTAAATAACTTGCACAATAGAAGAATATAATAGGAAATGTGTTGCAAATACTTTATAATAATTGAGAATAACAAGAAATTTTGAGTGGGGAAACCTCCAAAAATATCCAATAAGAACATAATTTTTAATATGATGATGAAAGAAGACTCACTACCTCCTATATATACCTTATTTATGCCTAGGATATCACCCAGGATGACTTAGATAACCCTATATAAGCCCTACGCTGACCTAATAAACTAAATAACAATATGATAATGATAATATGACTTAATTAAGAGTTAAAATATCCACAAGACAACTATTCATGACCTTATGTACTCTAATATTAAAGTTGTAGCATGCCCCCCTCTCTAGAGAAGTATTGTCATTAATGCTAAGAAAGTTTGGATGCTTTGAATGAACTCCTCATCCTCCCATGTGGCATCTTCAATTGGTAAATTCTTCCACTAGATGAGATTTTGAGTGAGTGTTATGTTCCTTAGCTTCCTTGTGTATTTCTAAAGAAAAATTATGGTTCCAATGTGATTCTTCCTTCTTCATCGAGTTCGAGTAATATTTTCTGAGTAGGGATATTATTCCCAATTACCTTCTTCAAACAATAAACATGAATTTAATTGTATGTATCTTTGTTTTTTATGAAAATTCAAGCTTGTAGCCTATCCTTTGCATGATTTGATATGGGCTATAATATTTTAGAGAAAACTTGTTATTCTTTAACTGTTGCTTTAGTGACATTTTCTTGTAAGACTACAATCTCAAGGAAACCCAATCCTTAATTTCAAAACTTCTTTCACTATAATTTTGGTCCACCTATTGCTTCATTCATTTTTTTTATGGCTAGATTCTATTTAAGTCTTGAAAGTACTTTTTGTTGATGAAGCATGTGGTCCTCCATAGCATGAACTCTTGGTTACACCTCCAATGATGATGTGACAGAAGGAGGATGGTATCCATACAATGCCATAAATGGAGAACATTTTTTATTAACTATGGAAGGAAGTATTATACCACCATTTTTCTAGTGGTAGTCAATCTACCCATTGTGACTATTTATCTGAAATGAGACAATGTAGATATCCTTCCAAACACTTATTAACAACCTTAATTTTTTTGGTGTAAGTAGGTACTTTCCTATCTACTTACGTAGTGGGGTCCTATTTACATATTAAGTCAGCTTAGGTCCTAGGCATTTTTAATTCTTGTATGATATTTTATCTTTTTATCTTTTATTAATTATTGGAGTCCTAGAATCATTCAATGTTGGCTCATGTTTTTTAATTATGACATAGTCATTTAATATTGGTACTACATCACACCTTGTCTATATAAGAAAGTTCATTGCACACTTAGTAATATACCTCATAATCATATTCAAATATCTTAATATCAAGAAAGCTCATATTCTTGCATACTCTCTTGTAGAAGGTTTTAATTATTTTTGTAGGTGATCTTGGGCTAGAGCTAAATTTTATCTCCTACATAATATCAAAGCAAGACTTGCAAGTTCCTTCTCAAATTTGAGGGTAGAGTTGTTTCCAATGAGAGATCTTGGTTAATTTTACTAAGGTTAGGTATTCTCTTTCCTTGCACCCGATGGTGATCTAGGGAATCATAAAAACTTGAAAAAAATATCAGTTGTGGAGGGTTCCTCTTTGTGGTTTTTCATTGTAGGTGAATTTTGAGCATGTTGGAGATAATTTGAGCTCACCATTGAGTCCAAGGCATCTAAAAAAGTCAATATTGGCTTTTGTTTTGTCAAAATACGATAATTGTTTCTAAATTTATGAGGGTTTCAAGTTGGGAGGCAGTTGCTGGATCTAGGAGGTAGCTAATTTTTCGAAGAACTTTGGGCCAAAATTGGCCCAACCATTGCATCCAAAATGCCCAAAACCCCTAGGAATGCCTATCAAGTTTTCAAAATCGAAGACTCTGCCTTGGGACCTCAAAGATTTTTTATTGCCCTTGTCACCATTTCCATACAATACAATTTGTATGAAGTTGTGCTTGGTTGGTGGCATTGTACAACTGGCAGGGTATATTTTGTAGAATATTCATATTCATAGACTAATTTGTGTCAGTGATCATCATCATGGTACTACAATCTATCCCATCACATTTAAAAAAAGGTACGGGTCTACAATCATTAGTTTATCTGTCGGTGGTTTTTATTAAATATATTCTATTTTAATCAACAAATTAAAGTTTATTCGACTCATTTATTTTTGGCACTCAATTTTATTATGGGATCCTATGACTGGTTAACTCTAGTAGTTGGGGCATAAACTCTTGATGGCATGTTGATTCATCACAAACTACCACTCTCGATGCCCTACCACCTAGTCACCTACCTAGTGGTGGGTATTTTATTTTTCCTTTGAGCTAGTTACTGTCACATTGTAGACTGATTGCCAGCCCCAGGGGGCTATATTTTTGCCCCTATTTAGTCTTCTAGGTGCACAAATTGGGACTTTTTTCTTTGGAGCATAACTTTTCGCATAGGTATCAAAAATTTGCAAATGAGATATTGAACAAAAGTTAGTTCCACGTACTTCGCAGTGGTGTAGGTATTTCTTCCAAATTTTGTTGTAGGTGCATTTTATTGATATCTAAATTTATTTTTCCCTTTTGGACCTTTGAGCTCATAATGTTTTTCCATTTTATCTAATTTTCACGATTCTAGTGACAAATGAAATCTATTTAGGAGCTCTATCGTTTAGTTCATGCAAATTTTTCCAGATTCAACCCAAGGTATAAATTATTTAGTTTTTACATATTTGGTATATTTATTGGCTACTTGGACATAATGTCTCCAAGAGAATTTTTGTTTGCAGGGGGGTTTCATTTTTAGTTGTATAATTTTTTAGATTTGGGTGATATCACATCAGTTTGTATTAGATATTTGTATATTTTTCACTCTTGGCCCTTGTTCTAATGAATGGATTAGGATTTGAGATCCTAAATCCTCATAATTATCATACTTGGAAGGAAATAATGATGAAATTTCTTTGGTCTAGGGGTTTTTGGTCCATATAGGATGATAAACAACCTGATATTTTAGAGAATATTAAATATTTTCTCACAGGAACAAATGTTATGAGGCTATGGGTTTAATTTCTATGCATGTTTCTAATAGTTTATTCTTCCATATTAAGGAGTATTGTACTACTCATAAACAAATTTTGGATAAGTACAAGGAATTATTTAGTTTAGTTAATGAGATTCATGCTATGAAATCAGAGGCAAAATTGGAATCACTTTCCATAGATTCTTTTAACACTATTGAGGACTATTTGATAAAATTTAAATCATTAAAGTCACAATTGGTTAGATGTGGTAAAGCTAAAAGATAAGGGTATGTGCGAGGATCATGATGGGCCAAAAAGTGGCAATGAGAAAAAATCACGTTTTGGATCGACTCAAAAATGTGGAAATGTTGAGTTGACTTTTCTAGGTTCAGGTGTCAGTACATTTTACCCGAACCAAAAATTAAACCTAGTTTCCACAAATCAGATATCCGATCCAAATCGGATATCCGATTTCTGGAAACAGTATCTAAAAAAAAGCCGACTCTTTCAACTTCATTTCTCACAGTTTGCACGCGAGCGCACAAGGAAAAACCAAAATCCGATATCCGCTTTGATCAGATATCCAATTTCAAAGGTAAGTATTTGGTTTTTTCAATCTTGTAATTGATTTTTCAAGTAGATTCTCTTAAGTTTAAGTAGGTTTTATTAAATTTTTTTCAAAAATAGGGTTTTCTATTGATTTTTTTTTAAAACTAGAGTTTACATTGATTTTTTATTAAAAATTAATGTTTTGAAATGGATCTTGATTAAAAATTAGTGTTGTTGATGTATTTTTATCAAAAATAAGAGTTTGTTATTGATTTTTGTGAAAAAGTATGGTTTTTTTTGGATTTTTATTAAAAACTAGGGTTTTTTTACAATAATTTCATTTATATTGTGTAATTTCAATTAGTTTAATTAGTTTTTAACTTCAATCAGGTATTATGGCTGCGAATGAAAATCCACAAATGCCAAACGTTCCACCACCTCCGCAGCCACCAATTGAAGACTTAATTGGTGAAAAATTGGGGCAATTGAGGGGCATTTGTGAAATTTATCAGACAATGCCTTGATTGAGAGATATGACAAACACATTGAAGGAAATAATTAAAAATATAGAAACCCTCTCCACCCAACATAATTCCTTTTATTTGTGGTGAGAAGACATGAGGGAATATTATCGATGTGGATTGTCTTACGATGATGTGAAAGATCTCCAAATAACCAAAGCCCAAATAGCCTCTTTATTCATTGACCCTCGCACTGGTTTGCCAATGAATATTAATAAAAAAAAACTTTCCATAAAATGGTGCATGCATAGGGACATTGTAGCTAACTTTTGGGATCGTTGGTGTATGGTTTTTGATAAACCACCGAACAATAATTCCGATATACCATTTTACTTTATTAAAAAATTATATGTTGAGTTTGTGTTAGGGCATCATGTCAATTACTTTGACATTAAACCCTTCCAGGGCGTCGGTGGAGGTATGCCCCAGGATAGACCAGGGGCAGTTAGAGTAGTCTCATGCCCAAATGTTCCCCTTCCTCCCCTTCCTCCGCCACCTCCAATATATCATCCAGAGATTATCGAGGATGCATCCACACAGACTATTCAGGCTATTCACTCTTTGAGTGGTCATTTGGTTGAACATGCTTCTACAGTAGCTCAGCGACATTTTGGTTGTGTTGGCGAAAGCTCGAGTGTTGTTGCATCATCCTCCTCAGGTCCAATATTTGTGTGCCACATGCTTGCACTATGTGCCGCTAGATATGCTTGGGTCCTCTTGTACAGCCCGTTGAGCATCCCTTGGACACTTTTGATTATGACCTCCATGATGTAGACATTATAGATCAGTCGCAAGGGAGTGGATCGCAGCCTATAGAGTCCTCTCTTGCTAGAGAGGGAGATGCTGGAATAGTGACACAGGTAAGATTTAAGTTGTAATTTCATAACTTGCATTTGTTTTTAAATGAATATTAATAAGAGATAGTATCAAGTACTAATATTTATTTACATGTTTTATTTAATAGTTGATGTCTGAGGAGGAGCTCTCACAGGTGATTGATATCACCCTTAGGGCCATTTCATTTGGCTTGGACACACATGCAGTATATATTTTTGCACTCACTCGTTTACATTTTATATTATATACTTGCTTGTCATTTGAATTGTCATTAATGAAATTATATAATAGCTTATATGTTTATCTTATTTTCCTCCTGTAGGAAATACCCAGTGTGAGTGAGGTGTAGCCTCGTCCAGACTATGGAGGCGCAAATCTAGATAAGGGGAAGGTAATTGAACTCAAATTGGATTGAATTAAGATTTTTAAGATCTTATATTGATTATACATACGTCGACATAGATTGGTAGTTTCATATGTACTTGTCAATTTTATGTACAGGCAATTATGAGCTATACAGATATGATGACAAGGGACACACCGCCTAAAGGAGTATTTATTGGAACACCTCAAAGATTATGTGTTGAAACACCTCAAGGAGGAGGTGTCGAAACACCTCAAGGAGGAGGTGTCGAAACACCTCAAGGAGATAAAGAAAAAGATCAACCTAAAGAGGTATGTGCTTATTTTATTTTGTGTTTGGTAAATAAGTTCCTATTACCAATAATTGTATGCTAACTTGGATCAATTTTATGTTTTTGTTCACATATATAGATTGGCATTTCAAAAGTTGATTTGGTATATTCTAGGACTCCTGACCCTTTGAAGAGACGTATATTTCAGATAATCAAGATTTCAATTTTAGAGTTCAATTAAAATTCAATGTATATTTATTTTGATGTTAATTATTCGATTTTAAATTATATATTATAACTAATCTCAATTTTGGTTTGAATTTTTCTTGTCCAACTACCTTCAGAGCCAACGAGTGCTTCAAAGAGGCTCCATTTTGATGATCCACCAGTAGTTTAGGATGAGATAGACATTTTGGCATGTAAATTTTGAATACATATTGAGATGGCATATGCCACATTTTGTAAAACTTTGTTTGAGTTGGAGTCGATGCCATTTTTGTATATGGACATACACTTGATTATTGGATAATTTGATATATAAAAGTTGACAATCGAAATTTAATTTGTTCCTCACGTGCATGATTAAACTCTTTGAAAATTTTATCTTGAGCAATGGTTAAATATCAATGTACAATAGCTTAAAACTGAATGGTTATATTATGTAGTTTATATTTATATCGCTGATTACATTGCATTACACATCTTTCAAACTCAAATCATTACTTCACATTGCATAACTAACAACTAGATGTTCATAGATGAAAAATTTTCAATTACAATATAGTTCTTACAAAGTCAACCTAAGCAGTTATGCAATTACTTCACATTGCATAACTAAAAACTATGAGTAGTTGTCAATTGCATTTGTTTGTCATTGAATTCTATGAGACCACATTTCTTTGAAGCTTTTTTTCAAATAGTCCACTGCCTTGTCTATGCTACCACATTTTTCATACATGATAGCGATCACATTAAGTTGTAATAAATTAAATGATAGCCTATGGCTATTTAATTTATACTCATTTTATTTAAATGGATGAGGCCGACCTTCCTTGATGTTATTTTGTAATTTATTATTTTCAAGAGAGGTCGACCTCCTTGAAGAGTCACCTTATTTTGTATAAATACGAGGTGATGTTTGTTCATTTCCTCAATCAAGTTCATTCAGCATAATTTACAATCCAAGCAAAAGTTTGCACTTGAGCAGCAACGCTTCATCTTGCAGCAGCAGGCCGATTTCAAGGAGAAGCATATTCGATTGTATCTTTGCATCTACAAGAGGTGCTATTATTCATTGTATCAAATTCAGCCATGAGTTGGGCCTGAGTTGTAAGCAAATTTCTTGTTGTGTTTATTGTCTTATGTGTTTCATTTTTTGAGTGCTTTCAGTTGTATTATCTGATCTCTAAGTTGAAGACAATGAGAGAAATGGTCATATTGTTTATGACAAAGATTTGACCATGTTGGATCTTAATGGTTTTCCTTCCTCTTGGGAGTCTTACATTCAAGGAATCAGCGTGAGATCGAAACTTCCCAAGTTTGATCAATTGAGGGATGACTGTATTCAAGAGGAGTCAAGGTTGGTTGCGAGAGGTATTGGACGAAGCCCTACAAATGAAGACATTCACGTTCTTTCCGCTCAATCCTCGAAGAAGGAAGGAAAAGGAGGAAAGAAAAGATGCTTCAAGAGGAATAGAGATAAAGGGTATGCTCCTACATTCAAGAAGAAGTGGGACCTCTATTGTGTTCACTGGGATATGATTTTCTTAAAGTCAGCCAACTTGGATTTAACATTGGTAGCTCTGCAAACCTATTCAGAATAGAGTGATCTGAAGAGGACATCCCTAAATCTCTACAGAGGTGTAAAGTTGTAAAGTGGTGCAAATTTTATTCTCAAACTTGTATGACCCAACGGAATATTCCAACATGTCTAGATGGGTACATTTATGTTAGGTATGGTTCTCTTTTGCACCCAAATACGCCGAATTGCTCTGAGTTGCATTGGAGAGACGTTTTCCCTTAAGAGTCCAAAGTGTTAAAAGGAAGCAATCTTTGAAAGACCGTTTCTCAGAAACCATGATGCTTACAGACACTTCATCTAAGGATATGGGATAGTGTTGAGACCATCTACAATAACCTCTCTTGTTTTTTTCTATCTCGAAGGCGTTTTCCTGTGGTGATGAGTTTTCAGTTGAGGAAAAAGTTGTCAGATGCAAGTAGTGTAAAGTTGCAAAGTGGTGCAACTTTCTTTCTTGAACTCATACGACCAAACGGACTGTTCCAACACATCTGTATGGGTATGTTTACGCTAGGTATGGTTCAGTTTTGCACCCAAATATGCCGAATTACTCTGAGCTGCATTGGAGTGGTGTTTTCCCTTAAGAGTCCAAAGTGCTAAAAGGCAGCAATCTTTGACAGACTATTTCTTGAAAACCATGATGCTTATAGACTCTTTGTCTGAGGATATGGGATCATGTTGAGACCATCTAAAATAACCTCTCTCAGTTTTTGCTATCTCGAAGGCGTTTTCCTGTGGTGATGAGTTTTCAGTTAAGGGAAAAGTTGCCAGATGCAAGTAGTGTAAAGTTGCAAAGTGCTGCAACTTTCATTTTCGAACTTGTACGGCCCAATAGACTTTTCCAAAATGTCCATATGGGTACATTTACGCTAGGTATGGTTCTCTTTTGCACCCAAATACGTCAAATCGCTTCGAGCTACATTGGAGCAACGTTTTCCCTTAAGAGTCCAAAGTGCTAAAAGGCAGCAATCTTTGACGGACTATTTATCAGAAACCGTTATGCTTATAGAATCTTCGTTTGAAGATATGGGATTGTGTTGAGACCATCTACAATAACCTCTCTTGGTTTTTTCTATCTCGAAGGCGTTTTCCCGTGGTGATGAGTTTTTAGTTTAGGGAAAAGTTGCCAAATGCAAGTAGTGTACAGTTGCAAAGTGGTGCAACTTTCATTCTCAAACTCGTACGATCCAACAAAATATTCCAACATGTCTAGATGGGTACATTTACGCTAGGTATGGTTCTCTTTTGCACCCAAATATGTCGAATCACTTTGAGTTGCATTGGAGCGGCGTTTTCCCTAAAGAGTCCAAAGTGCTAAAAGGTAGCAACCTTTGACAGACTATTTGTTGGAAACCGTGATGTTTACAGAATATTTTTCTAAGGATATGGGATCATGTTGAGACCATCTACAATAACCTCTCTCAGTTTTTGCTATCTCGAAGGCGTTTTCCCGTGGTGATGAGTTTTTAGTTGAGGGAAAAGTTGCCAAATGCAAGCAGTGTAAAGTTGCAAAGTGGTGCTACTTTCATTCTTGAACTCGTACCACCCAATGGACTATTCCAACACGTCCGGATGGGTATGTTTACGCTAGTTATGGTTCTCTTTTGCACCCAAATACATCGAATCGCTCTGAGCTGCATTCGACCGATGTTTTCCCTTAAGAGTCCAAAGTGCTAAAAGGCAGCAATCTTTGACGGACTATTTCTCTTAAGAGTCCAAAGTGCTAATGTTAATGAAATATAGGGGCATAAATATTTAAGGTTAGATCAGGATTATGCAAGTCCTAGCTCTTGCATCAGAAAACTCTTACCCAATCAACTTGAATCAATTACATGGGAAATGAAATTCACAATGAACTTTTTACTTTTTTGTTTTTCGAAAAAGTGGCAAGCCATTGTAATTTTTTATATATAAATAGGAGATATTACAAAACCTGGTTCAAATGAGCATACCGATAGGAAAGAACCAGGAAGAAAACATCCAGTTGTAGCTCGATTAAGTACACAAATATTTTTATATTTTAAACATACCCTTTATACAATGCCAGACATTTGAACCGTATTTCAAAAAACATCACTGGATATAGATTATGCCTATACATAGTTATGACCTTTTTACATTGTTTCACATTTCAAAATTCAATTTTTATAAAATTTGCCTATTTGAGGCATTCAAGGCATAGTCTTCCACAAGAGTAGTATGTTGGCATTTTGGAGTGACAAGCACCTGTACAAACCATCAAGGTAGCAGTTAAACTACATACAATAGAAAATATACTTAGAATAACCAATCGATATTATTGTAATTTGTCACATACCTCTCTGAAAGGATCAGAGTTTCCTATTGTTGCAGCAGGTCCATGATCAATCGTGCCAGGAATATCACAAAATTTGTCAAATGATAAATCTATATTGTAACAACAAAAAATATGCTTAGACTAACAAATCTATATTAATCTAAACAACCTGAATGATGATGAATTGGTAATGCAAACTATAAAAGATGCTTTGAATAACCAATCTATATTAAAGTAATATGTCGCATACCTCTTTGAAAGGATCAGAGTTGGCTATTGTTGCAGTAGGTCCATGATCAATCATGCCAAGAATATCATAAAATTTGTCAAATGATATATCTATATTGTCACAACAAAAAAGAGGCTTAAGCATTGTACTTTCCATTCTTGAATATGCTATTCAAGTGTGCCTGAAGGGTCATCTCTTTGCTTAAGAGTATCCAATATTGCTTCATGATCAGCATTACTAAGTGTCCATAGTTGTTTTGTCTTTGGTTTGGCATGATGCTTCAACAACTTAACATTTGTTGCTATAACAAGGTGTGAATACATGAGAATGGTTTTGTGTTTCTCGTAGTCTTCAAATGCAGGTATGCCATTCTTTCTAATCATGTATGTTCGCAACCAAGTTCCTGCAACCACAACTGAACCTGTAGGATACACGAACCCATCATCATCTTCCATCGATTGTGTTAGCTTGTGCTTTACCCGCACACATCAAGCCAACCAATATTTTGATCTCTCTTCATTCCCCTGCGGTGCAACAACTGCAAAAACATGTCCTGGATGTAGTAGATCTGAAAGCCGGTCATAATCAAGTGAACTTTCCATTGTGTAATTTTTCATGGATATAGTTTGAGATAAAGGAGTTAGATATTGTGGAACCCATGTATCCACCCACTCACTTGACTTGCATTGATCCCACTCACACTTAATACAACTCTGACAAAAACAAGCTAACTGTCGTGTCCAAATGGTCCATGTGCTTGCATCTGAGCTTTGAAACGACTGCATCTTTGAAGAATCTTTGATTGTATGGCAATCCAATCTACCTCCCATCGTACTTGTAGACATCCAAATTTGATCACTTCCATATGATCAAAATCGTCTATTATATTCATCTATTCCATTAACAGTGATTAAATAATTTATTTAATCATTATTTCATTTTCTACCTAAGGTTCCTAAAGTATCTAATTAAATAAATTAAATACATTAAATACTTTACCTTACACCCTGTTCTTCTCTAAATTAAATAAATATGACAAATTATTTAATTTAGTCTTTTAACCCATTTGAATTAAAACCAATTTTTAATTCTTCTTTTCTCTCTCCTTGTCACATTCTCCATAACCCTCTCCTAATCCAAGATTAAATTAATTAATCTGTGATTAGGATGTGCACCACTTAATCAAGATTAAGTGTCACATCCTCCATAATCTCCCACTTGCCTCTAATCTCTCATTAATTACCTTAATCATGTGTTTGCACAACCTTAATCAGAATCATTAGCCACATTTGGCTTACCTTTTCTGGTCAACCTTCCCACTTACCATTTTTGGTATGGACTCCCTTCCCCATGTGAATTTTTAATTCACATTTATTCAACCAAGGTTCCCCTCTTCCCCATGTGAATTTTTAATTCACTTTTATCTTCCCAAGGTCTTCCCCATCCCCCATGCAAAATTCTAGAAGCCTTGACTTGTCACTTCACATGTGCCAAGGGCTTCTAGAACCTTGGACTTGTCACATCACCCACATGTGACAAATCTCCAACTTTTTGGAGACCCTCTCTTATCCACTAGATTCTTCTAATCATTGTGAATTTTTAATTCACTTTTATTCCTCCAAGGAATCTTCTCATCCCCCAAGATCCACCTCATCTCCACATCACTCCACCCTAGGACATCTCACCCTCCACATGTCAAGATGTGAGGGCTTGTGAGTCTTCAACTCACCATAGCCCTTCATCTTTATCTTTGTTGGATCAATCCCAACCATTGAATTCTCTAGAGAATTCAATTTGGCCTATAAATACCCCTTCAATTCCTTCATTTTAAAGGATCAAGTCTTTTGCAAATAAACTCTTGCAAAATTTCCATTCAATCTCTCATCTATTTTAGCATCCATATTGCATCAATTCATCTTGCATCCACTTCATTTTCATTGCCATCCAAGGAGCACACAAGACTTCAACATCAAGGGCCAACCAAGGAAGCAACAACATGAAGGTATAACAGCGATTTATTTGTTTATCTTGCTTTCATATTGTTCATCTTCTTAGGCTAATCATTGAGGTGCCCTATTATCTTGTTGTTTCTCTTTATTGCACTATTAGTTTTATCTAACATCTCTCACACTTTAGGAAGCAGCACTTTATTAGGATCACAGTACCCTCCTCAACCAACCAAAAGAATCTGTGCACTGTTGAATCAAGTGTCCCTCT